>JAPQLA010000001.1:5996896-6007099 GCA_029822935.1 Naso vlamingii | reverse complement strand
ACTTCTGAGTCAAGCTCAAAACATAACTACAGTACCAGCTATGGATTTGGACGAGCTTAATGTCGTCAGTCAGACTTGGTGATCAATGTGTCTGTCAGTGGTGAGGAACCAGAGCTGATCAAACTGCTGCAAAGAAAACTTGTCAGACAGGTGTGTTGTGTAACTCAATGGATACAGCTTACAGAGATTAGATTTCAAACAAAACATCCAACAAATGGGTGATTTTATAATAAAAGATCACAGTACAGCCAACAACAACATCTTATTGTTTGACAATATACAATGAGATTCAATATCTGTCTGTAATGGGTCAGTATAAAGCATTGCAATTTAACAGTGGTACTAGCAGAGACGTTTAATAGAAAGCGAGACCTCTCACTGAATGTTCATTTCCTGTATCAGTGTCACATGGGTTTTGCCATGGCCCCGCCCCTTCAGGAGACAGAAAGCAGTCTTGAGTCCATTCATTCTAATGGGAGAAATGAACGTGATTACAGATTATGACCAATTCTTTCACCCCACTGTCAACGAGATACATATTGGACCCATTTTTCACAAGACACATATCTTCTGAACATTCTGACACAAAAATGACTTTTTTCAGACACACAAATCAGGAGAAAATTAACTTTGTTCCAGACCTGTCTCTGTCTCAGCAACACATTCTTGTGAGATTTGGGAACCGGTGCTTCCCGCCTTGCTTCACAACGGACATAAACGAACATTTAAATGGTCTTATAGGTGAAACCATGAATTAAAAGTTCAAACTTACATCAAACAAATATCATGTGACACAAAATCCATCTGCTTTAATCCATTCACACAAAATTATAACACTTCCAGAGGAGGTGGAGGGATGGTGGTTACTACCTGTCTCCATGGGAGATGTGACTCCGCCCACTTAGGAGACAGGAAGTGTGTATCCTGTTTCACACCACTGGCGCAGCATCCAGTGAGGGATCTTGTGTTAATATTGACTATCTTTGTTACTAGTAAGGTAAAACTCATTTACTTGGACAACCTTGAACCCCACCCCTTACCGCAGCCTGTCTTCATGAGTGAGTGATAGTGACAGAAAATTAGAGATCCAAACAGCTAAAATGGTGTGTCTATGCAGATTTACTGGGGCTCACAACTACAAGAAGACCAAACCCTGCTGGTTCTGACATCTATAAGGAATACTACTTGGAGATGTCTTTCAGAAGTACACTGGGCAAAACTACCTATGAGAACAATCTAAGGCCGTCCTAAGTCATGCCGTGAGCATTGCATCTTCCGCTGGCTAGAAAGAGTTTAAAACAATTAATGAATATACTAATATTACCTAGGACAGAATTTAGGCTGACAAAAAGACTCACAATATATTTTGTTGTGCATCAACGTACAATGTAGGAAGAGAAAGAATATTACTGATCTTTTCTCCTCCAGTCCACCTTTCTATCACCTGTACTGGTTAAACAAATAAGATGACAAATAACAACTGGTGAGCTTTACATTTAGGAGTTGTGGTTTTTTTGTAACTTTGGGGCAAAGTCATGCTAACTAGTGCTCCTGCTTCCAGCTGGCAGCTACTAAGTTAAGCTAATTGCCTCTTTACTTAAGCTTCATACTTACAGGGATAGTTCACCCAAAAATGATAATTCAGACATTATCTACTCACTCTCATGCTGATGGAAGGTCAGGCAAAGTTTTTTAGTCCACAAATCTCTGCTGGGGTTTCACAGGAAAAAGGTGTCGCAGTAATCTCCTAAACAACTGAGGCGAACGGTGACCAATATTCAAATGTCTGAAGCATGCATAGCAGTGGAAGGCAAGACAAACGAGAACTTGAGATATTTGCAGACCTGTGATTACATGCTAAAATGCTAAGTCTTTTGCCAGCAGCAGACACCAGACTTGCCCTCCAATTGATCCAGCAGATACTGAGAACTCCTGTTGGTCTCGCCTCGCGTCTCACGCCTCATTAGTGCACATGAACACAGCTCCCATCTCAGGAGCTACAGGCTACAGTGAACAGCGAGGCTAAAATCATGACATCTGTGACTTTTCTCAAAATAACTTGGCCTGCCGAGGCTTCAGGACACTATCCCTTTGACGTACAGACATAAGAGTTTTCCAGCTCCACTGAATCCTGTGCAGACCCTGAAGCTGTAGGTCCCTGTCACCAGATACATCATCGCATGTGGTCAAGGGCGATAATGCTTGTCTGTCCTAAACTAAATTACTGAATAGCCATTGGCTTACTGATAGGATAAAACATTACACACAACTTTCATTTGATCACCTGCAAGGATCTGTATCACTGATGCTGGAGCTGTGCTCAGTCTAACGCTTCTTTTAGCCAAGATTGACAGATATTGTGCATTTGATGATTGTTTATTGATGCGGTAGAGCAAGTTATTGTTTATATTGTTTTGGACTTGGCCCACATTATTTTCTCATCTTTTCTCGGCTGGAGAATGCCAACTCATTCACTGCTTACTGATGTTTCCAAGGCCTGTCCACTCCGATTACATCTCTGGTAGTGAGCGGGGAGCACAGCGTCTGGTGCGTATCATCACACAGGCTTCCTTTCAACATTCATCCCAGTCCCACCTCACACAAAACAGACGGACGCACCTGCTGCTGCTAAAAGACAGCTGCTGAAACCAAGAGATGTTTTGTGTTTGCCTCTCTGCAGCCGCCAAATCAATGTACTGATCAACATGAAACCTGCACAGATGCACTGCACATGTAGGCTCTTGAATATACTGTCCACAGAATAGTGCTGCTCCTGCAGGATTTATTTAAAATTGTGCTGTTTCAGAGCCTTGAATCGGCGAACTGCTCTTGTTTGGCTCTTTCAGCCTCAGGTAAAATTACATTGCTCATTCACTTTTCTAGCATTATGTCAGCAGGGTCGGATGATGTCTCGTACTGAGATATTATTAGCCTGAATGCACTCTCTGTATGGTCTGCACTTGCTCCGACCATACACACACTACAATAGGAGCACCAGTATACAACACAGCCAAGCAATGACCTCTTTCCTCTGTGCCTTTTTATTCAGCAACTGTTTATTAAAGGCAGAGTCAGCAGCATTTGTTTGTTGCGGCTTGTAAACACAACATTTAAATTGGGTCCCGCCTCCCGGCTCAATGCACCAGAAGAATTGAAGCGTGTACTGTTGCACTGCTTACCTAACTTTACACAGCAAACTATGCAGAAATATTACAAGCTAACCACTAGTGTTTGGCACCTACTTGTCCAACATAAAGCAGGTCACCTCTGTGTCGCTCTTCATCCTCAGCCTCTCCTCAGCCTGAAAGTGGCTGAAAGGCAAGCTGAGATTCACTGTCGTTCTGAAACGAGCTTTATCCGCTTGCTGTTTCACCTCACTGGGGCTATATTTCACTTTCTTTGCCACTATGTCCGTATCCATAACTTTCTCCTGCCAGAACGGTGTCCAGTAGCTGTGCTCCACTGTGCTCTCAACCTCACCTGTGTGCGGTCATTAGCTGGGGGAAGTGCACCTCCTCCCCACCCAGAAACGTCCTGAGCAGGTCCCAAGACAAGCAAAACATCAAAACACAGGCAGAGGGCGCTGTGTCTCCATACACAGTCACCACCACACCACACGTGTATAGAGGCCCAGAAGTGATGATTGAGTGGCACTGGTGGACTCAGGATGTTTGATGGGCAGTTGCGAAAGCAGTAAAAAAAGGGCTGGTATTGTTTTGTGGGGCACCAGCAAGCAAAAGGTCATTGGGCACTTAACCAAGTTTTGTCTAATGGAAAACCACCCTAGAAGGAGTTTCATCATGTTTTTTCTACCATAGGGGCATCCAAGAGGGCACTTTCGCAGCCTGTCATCGGGGCACCAGGGGGAGCGACACCCCACCCCGAATCCACCACTGGTGAGCAGGACTGATTTTATTTAAGTCTAGATTTTATTTTTTAGGAAAATCCTACTGACTCCACCTTTAAGTGTAGGACAGGAGCACAGTGGAGTTATGTGGGTTTATATTCAGCAGCAGTACAGCAGAGGAACGCCTCATTTCACAGCTTGCTTCACACAAGTATACGCCGCCTCATCAGTTAGTTATGACTGTGCAGTTTTGATACGGTCTCACGGTTCCATTCTGGGCGAGAAAACATCAGCTCAAATCACAGTTTAGTAGCTTTAAATTCAGAGGAGGAAGTCAACAAAAATCCTGTTTGACATGTGCCAGCAGAAGCTCCATGCCCTTCAGCCTGGAAGTTTGTGCAGGTGTGTGCGCATGGGTGTGTGTGTGTGTTTGTGTGTGTGTGTGTGTGTGTGTGTGTGTGTGTAAACTCTGTGTGTGTGTCTCCTTGGTCATCTCAATTTAGTGTCTAAGTTGTTTTTTATATATGTATGTGTATAAATTCCATGGATTTGGTGATTTTTATTATTTTTTTAAAGATGATGTTGTGTTGTTCACCCAATGGGGTATAATTTTAACAAAAGGGAAAAATCTCACTGTGGAACAAAATCCCTTTGCTTTTAAGAGGTCAGATTCAGGTAATGGCCAGTTTGTTGGGTTAAACACTTGGTATAGTCCCTGCAGCTCAACCACTCCATCGTTAAATCTAATGCAATTTTCTGTGTCGAACACTGGTGTTGATAAAGTGCTGTGATAACTGAAAGTCGCCGAGGCCACATGTAAACCCAGCCCTCATTTTCCAGATACAGGGAGCTACAGGGAGCTGCAATCATTGCTAACTGGTTTTGTCACGTCAGTCTGGCATTTATCACATCTGTGGCGACCTTTTCAAATATGTCAACACTATTGCGAAGTTCACTGCAGTTTGACTTCTGCTGCAAAGTAAACCTGGAGACATTCAAAGTACTCCACTTCTCATGTGAATTGATGTTATGTCACTAAAGTCAGGGTCAGTTTTATTTTTTCTCGCAATTTAGTTACATGCTTTTGTGAAATTCATATTGGCAGTGTCTTAATATCTGCGTTCAGTGAAGTTGAATTTCATGGCAGAAGCAAGGCCGACACACAGATCCTGGAGCTCCTCGTCTCACATGTAGCAGTGGATGTGGCTCCTTACAGCTTGTAAGGCTCGATTTGTAGTTAGGTCAAAAATAAAGAAAAAATCATCAGAAGTTTGGTTTGATTTGTGGTGTGTGGAACTTTACTTAATTTTCTACCCACTTATCTCTCATTCCAGCACCTGAAAAAGTTTTTTGGATGTACGTTTCATTCTCTTTGTTTGTCTTTAGACCTGTATTAGACCTCCTGAAACTAGCAAACCTAAAGAAAGAGAAAGATCAAACAGTAGCGAGAGATTGTCCTTGGGCTTCATCTTTGTCTTCAGTCTGACTCAGGTTGACACTAACATGCTGTTGTTGATAACACTAACATGCTGTTGTTGATAACTCCCTGTCAGTTAGACCATAAAAAGGCTCATGTCAGAACCCAAAGCTAGTTAACTCTCATTTGTGACAAGAATGGTTCAACAGTTCATACCTGCAGATGGATCAAAGGATCCAGGGTTTGAAAGCAGCATTTGGAGAAACCATTCCTGAAATAGGAATCAGATTTCAATATTCACATCAAAGACCTGAGCAATATTGCAGACACTCTGGTCAGCAGATGACAATAAACAACACATATGCAATGTTTCAGCAGCAGTTTTCAGAGAAATCACATCCATGTTCAGACCTGATTTACTGACATCAAACATGATATAGAATTCACCAAGCAGACTGTGTGGAAGCTCAGCTGTGGTTTCAACCGTTTAATCTGCTTTGTTCAGCCTCCTGACAGTTTACTTTGACTAATAATACCGTCTGCTGTTGTAGAATCAAGAAGTAAATATTTCAAAAAATCCCAAAGATAATTAAAGACAATTTTGGTCAAAGACTTTTAAGCCTATATACGTATGTGCTGCATTCTCACACTATCTCTGCAGTCACATGGAATCTCTTGTTGAGAAAATGACTCAAAATATTTAAGACTCAGACCTTTAATGCACAAAATATTAGTTTCAATGATGATTTTTTTTTTAAACAAAATTTTAATATTTTCTCACAACTTAAGTGGATTTGTTGAATTTCTTTCTTAAATCACTTTCTGGTTTTAGCATTTAGAGCAGACTAGTACAGAGCCCGGGAGGTGACATGGATGTGTTTTTTTAAAAAAACATTTTGTATTTCATGCCCAAAATCGCACTCGCGTTGTCTAAATTGCACACGTTTTATGAAAACACACATGAAATTTCTGAAATGTACACATGAAATAAATATTTTTCATCTAAAAAAAAAAGCATCCACGTCACCTCCTGAGTTTCATAGGACTACAATATTTGAAGGACTGCTAACAGCAAATGTAGCCAAGTAAAGTTTAAAAAACAAACAAAAAAAACTAAAGTGAATTTTTGGTTGGCGTCCTACTTACCCTCTTGCAAGTTAATGAGGAAGATGAGGCAGGAGCTACAGACAATATGGCTACTGGTGAGCTCTGTACTTTGATTTTTTTTTTTTCCTTATCATAATGTAGTTTCTCTCTGCAGATGAAAGAGCTGTGTGGGATCAAAGGAATCTTTAACTGCGCCTCAGTCAGGAGGTGTGAGGAATGGAAATTAGAAATTGTTTTTTAGGCTGGTGATGAGAGTGGTCATGCTAGATAACAGACCTGGCTGTAAACTGACTTTGAGTATTAAACAATTACGTCACTAGAGACATTTTGCAGACTGACATCTGGTAGCTGCTCTGCGGAACTGGTCAGCCGCTCCTGTAAACGCACTGTATATATTACATAATATTAATATGATAAAGCACAGTAAGTTGAGGGATGAAAGGGATGAGTTTCTCATTTCCTATCCCAGTCTCGCAAGGGAGTTGATCCTATGACCTGCCGTCATCTCTAGAACAGGATATGACTAGACGGGATGAAACTTTAATGATCACAGAGGGGAAGTCGTGCCAAAGCTGAAGGAAAAGTTGCAGACACAGGAGAAGAGAAAAGATATGAAATCAATGAGGACACTTTGCATGAATGGCGAGGTGTGCAGACATTGAAGGGTTAGAAGAGTGTAAAGACTGCATGTCTGCACTAAAATGACTCATTAGAGACACAATCAGTAGGTGCTTTGCTGTCATCTAGTGACAGAACACAGTATAACGCCTCCAAAAGGCTATTTAGGTGAAAATAGCATCAATGTTCAATAGAACGGGCTGTTTTCACAAAGAACACCGTAACTGTCATAGCAGAAAATGCAAAGAGACCCCTCAAAAATTAGATGATACATCTCAAGAGATTATTCCTAATAAAAAATATCAATGAAAGGCGTTACTGATAACACTAATGATGTCTGTGTTCTATCAAAGTGTGCCAATAAGTCATGACAGTGTCATAGTGAGCCAACAAACTATGAAACTGACACAGTTCTATTAAATTTAACAAATATTACTTTCATTATTTACACCAGTGCTTTTTTTTTTCTTTTTTTCCATGACCTGTCATCTGTGATAAAAGCTCTTTGTATTCAGCTTTGGGATTAAAGTGACATTAATGTATCCAAGCCTATTTGTAAGGATAAACAGGCATACTGTAGCTCATGAATGCAAGAAAAGATTGAATCCTTGCTTGCATTAATTTCAATGACCTCCAGGGGGCACTGCTCATCCTTTATAAAAGGTAAGAGGATGTATTTATGAACGTCAAGGCACTTGGCTTCCCAGATGCCACAAAAACAATGAAATGCAAATTAGATTCTTCCTGTATCATGTCATTATCTGCTTCCTTTGCTGTTTGAATGCATTAAAGAAAAAAGGATATCTCTCTGAATTATGCATTGTCTGTTTTATTCCAGTTAATCACACACATATTTAAAGGTGGAGTCAGTAGCATTCGTTTGGTGCTGCTTGTAAACACAACATTCAACCTGGGCCCCTCCTCCCGGCTCAACGCACCAGAAGTATCGTAACTTACCGTGTACTATGTGTACTGCTATACTGCTTATCTAACATTACACAGCAAGCTATATTGGAAAATTACATTTGTTTAATGGCGAAGTCGATAATTTAGCAAGCTAACAAGCTAACCGCCAGTGTTTAGCACCTACCTGTCCATCACAAAGCAGCCCAACTCTGCATCGCTCTTCCCAGCCTCTCTTTCAGTGCTCCAAAACAGCTGAAAGCCAAACTGAGACTCACTCTCGCTCTGGAACAAGTTTTATCCGCTTGCTCACTTGGGCTATATTTCCTTTTCTTTTTGCTACGTCCACATTCGTAACTTTCTCGGGTCTGTACGGCGTCCAGTCGCTGTGCTCTGCGGCGCTCTCAACATCGACTGCGTGCTGTCACTGGCTGGGGGAAACACACCCCCTCCCCACCCAGTGTATATGTCTTTATTTTAATTTTTAGTAAAATCCTACTGTCTCCACCTTTAAGCCAGCAAAGCACATGATGTTTACCTTCAAATCAGGTATCCCACATGAAGTTTTCCTTCATTAAAAATAATATGATGTGATGGTTGTAGTCACTGCAGCCATCACAGTACCTTCCACAGTGTAGAGACAAACAAACCCTTTTAACTGTCAGCATTTTGCACATGGTTAATACTCCTGGTGAACAGTTCTTTTCTATAAAAGAATTTTTTTTGCCAGTTATAAAGGCAGCTCTCTGCCTGTCTGCTGTAGGACAGTCCTGCATGTGGGTTGTGTTCCTACAGGGCCTGTAGGAAACGTCCTCATTCATGGCAGAGATAGTTGGCAGGCAGGCAGCCGAGGTGAGAGATACCACAGGAAGATGAAAACAGATGGGACTGACACGCAATGCCTGCCTGAGCAAAGGGTAATAAAAGTATGATACAACCCTGCAGTTCATCCAAGGTGCGTGGACCAAAGTAAACCCAAAGTAAGCAATAACTCAACCACTATGAGAAACAATAGAGCACTATCTGTAAACAATGTCTTTAAGGCTGATATATTTCATCCAAACAGCAGATGAAGCCCCCCACCTTCATCCACCCACACGCATCACACCCCTACCAGGCTATAGGATCTGAACACCTGTTTCCTTGTGGAGCTAAATAAAGGAACAGCTCTTTAGATGTCACTCTGAGGGACTGTTAACTGCCATTCCTCATTACATACCATCATAACATCACTTAAAATGAAGGGTGATGGCGCTGTGCAGCACTGCTTCCTTGTACTGAGCATTAAGTGTTGCTTTTTTTAATCTTAAAAATTATTTCTACAGAAAGGTTTTCCCTGACAGATGACAGACCAATTTCTCATGAGCTTCTGATTATTTTTTCAGACTCTCACACACAATAACTGCCATTAGAATTATCTTGGGTATTATATTGCAAACAGTAGCAGCAGCCAATTCTGTTTTCTTTGGATCTGTGAGTCCCTTGATGTTTGTACTAATGTGTGCACATGTACACACAACTGCTTTAAAGCAACACTATATAATTTTGACTGCAACCCATGGCTTAGAGAAAATTAAATTTAATTATACATATTATTATGTCGCACAAAACAGCAATTTTAATGAACCGGGTCATATTTAAAGATAAAATGTCCTCTGGTTTTCCCTCTGATGTCCTACCGCTGCTCTGTGTGTCTGCAGCCTTTTATTTAGTGGAGCTGTCACCAGCTGCGACCCGCTGCTGCAGCTGCAGCTTCTGTCTGCAGGCAGCCTACATGCTGCTTTCAGGAACCTCCTTGAATCACAGCGTTGAGGCAGAGCAGTCGTAGGACATCAGAGGGAAAACCAGAGGACGTTTTCTCCACAAAATATGACATGGTCATACTAAAATTGCTGTTTTGGGTGACATATTAACATGCATCTTTAAATTTCGTTTATCAAAGCCACGTGTCGCAGTCAAAGTCACACAGTGTTGCTTAAAAATAACAGGACGCTAGTAAGTAGTTTTGCACTGACTTTATTACAGAACACTGAAACCATCAAAAACCAGAAAATACAGAAACCAGACGATGAAAACAAAAGTAGGCTCAAGTCACATTTAAATTATTATAGTTTGAAAGAATTAGCTGGGAAAAAATCAGTATGTCAGCTAATTTAATATGGTTAATAAACAAACGACAACTTTGATCATCAGCATTGTTACTGGCAGCCATAGAGCATGTTGATCTTCATGATGTCCCAGTAGGACAAGCCCTGCCTCTGACCGATCTGGACGTTGGGGTCAGGGATGGGGGTGATGGAGTCCCTCCCGT
>JAPQLA010000001.1:5951706-5963301 GCA_029822935.1 Naso vlamingii | reverse complement strand
GAAATGGCGTGCTTGACCTCGCTGTGAATGGACCTCCTGACCTGCGCTCTGCACAGTAAACCACAAATGACCTCCTGCCACAGCTTAGTATTCAGCTCACTTGTACACACACTTCATGTGATTTCCTTCTGTGTTTCAGAACTGTAAGTCCCGAGCTTAAATCTTATGCTCTCGGAGTTCTCTTCCTGCTTTTGAGACTGATAGGTAAGCAATGTAAAACATTCACTTACTTCGTGCCCTGCATTTGTAATCGCAGAAAAAATCATCATATGTTTGGGTTCATATTCTGTCGTCAGTCTCACAGTGTTGGTCCGATCTGTCATGTTCATGACATGTCCACCGTTTCCCTGCAGTTTTTCCCTGTGATAGATGTAAAGGGTTTTTGACCTTTTGACCTGCTGTCTGTCCACACTCCCCTTCTGCTCCAGGCTTCATCCCACCCCCTCTCATCTTTGGCATGGGCATCGACTCCACCTGTCTGTTCTGGAGCACTGTCTGTGGCGAGAAGGGGGCCTGCATGCTGTACGACAACGTGGCCTACAGGCATCTGTACGTCAGCATCGCCATTGTCCTTAAGACGTCAGCCTTCCTCCTCTACACCACCACATGGCAGTGTTTGAGAAAGAACTACAGGAAATATATCAAGAACAGCGACGGTTACCTCACACCCACTGAACTCTTCGCCTCCAATGTGACTCTGGACAATTTGGGCAAAGAGATCACCCAGAACCCAGCCAACAGGACAAAGTTCATATACAACCTGGAGGACCACGAGATGTGCGACAACATGGAGTCCGTTTTATAGTGGCTGTCTGCAGACTGGAGCGCCGGCTGTTCATGTGCAACTGATCTGATGTGTTTTTGGTGTCGTATCAGTTTAAAACAGTGTCAGTCAGTAAGGGTCTTATCTTCTTCACACCCAAAACATCAAATATAATGGAAAAAATGAGGAGAAGTTTCCCAAAATACTCTACATCCACTTACTTACAGATTTTTTCCTAAATTTGACAGCTGAATAGAGAGTGACAGCAAGCATTGGGAAAAGAAAGGAAGTGAAATGCATCAAATGTCACACGCCTAATATGAACCAGGGAAGTTGCAGTCAAAGCATCAAACCACCAATTCACCAGGATGCCCCTGAATGATCTTCTGCTTCAACCTCATCAACAGTTCAGTTCAAAATGCAGTCATAGGAAGTTTAGATTTAATCAAGGACAGAGATCTTGAAGAGCATGAGTGGTTTTGGTTCATCATAAGCTTTTTTTGAACAGTTGATTTTCCTTTAGAAGGAAGTATTTCTCAGGTCCTGATGTCAGATAGAAAGAAAGGCAACTAGCAAAGTTGTTCATCATTAAATGATGCATATTTTAGCTCATGGTCGGAGCACTTTTGTAGACATACAGAGCAAACTGATGTAACTACGAGGCAATCCTTTTTCAGATTTCTTAAACTTCTACCAGTTTTGTTGAACTATTTTAAATTTAGCATAATAAATAGTGTAAAAGAGATGCATTGACTACAGAGGGCTAACAACTACAAACACAACTCATATGTAGTCAGGAACAGGCATAACCCCAGTAATTAAGGATGATTATATAAAAAAAAAAAAACAACACCAGAGAAAAGTCACAACTACAGGTGGCCCCGTTTCCTGGTTACATGGTTAAAGCCTCTGTGGTCAGAGGAGGACAGAGTCAAAATATCAAATAAGTTTAGGATAGATAACCCTTCACTGTATCAAAGTCAGAAGTTTTATTATGGATGCATTTGTTCTATTTAAACCACCTCTTCTTCTTCTACTACTTCTTTTTTAAAAGCGAATTGCAAACAGACGGTGGGTGATTATCACCAATATTTGACAGCTGTTTTCACCCACTGTTTAGTTCGTTAAACTTGTATTAAAGAATGTTCGACAGTAAATACAACAATATATTACACATAAACCAAAGGCACGCAACAACGACAATGCCTGATTAAAATGTGCTGCTGTAGCTAGGAGCAGGTTAGCTAGCACGCTAACGGTACCAAATCATTACAGACCCAACAAACATTACTGACGGCGGCTATCTGACAACAGTATACATAGTGGTGCTTAGTGCATAAACATGTATAACTTGCATCTGAACAACGCGGCGACATTCACAGTTGCCAGGTCGGTGAAGTAGCTTCCGCTACGTCACCAATATGGCGTTCGTTAAAGGGTGTGAAGTGTCTTTCGTTCCACGCTCAATTTTTGGACCATTTTGAGTGCGCGGGTAGTACACTGCATTTTTGCATACTTCTTGGTGTGAACGCACTTCGCGCACTTAGGGACTCAAAATATTAAGTGTTTAGTACAGAAGTATGCGATTTGGAACACAGCTACAGAGCTGTTTCACTAAGGCAGTGACATTTTAAACCTGCCATGAACGTCTGTGTCAGTGGCAAATGTAATTCTACTCTTGGGGACGACACCTGCAGCAGCAACACATGGAATACACAGCAACGAGATGAAGAACAAGAAGGAAACGCTGCAGATAAGACTCTACAGGGTTCATGTGTGTGGTGGGGCTGAAGCCGTCAGAGGCTGTGGGGGAGGAGGCCTTCACTAATAGAATCAGTTACAGCAGCAGAGCTGACGTGAGCAGACAGGCTGAGGGTGTGAAAGCATTTAAGTACGTAGAACGCCAGGTCAAGGCAGTCAGACGTGATGATTGTGGTGGGCTAGCTGTCAGACACAGCATAGCATGACGCACAGTGTCCAGCCAGAATTAGTTCATTTAAAAGCATGCTGGCAATGCATGCGTGAATAAAAAGAAATACTCAGTATGTCTCTGAGCTGCACAGATTCTGTGCTCTGGTGGCCATGATCACGGTTAAATACATGTTTGATCCAATGGCCTCTTTATTCTCTTCCTGACTGTGGAGCAGCTTTATAATGCACACTGCATTGTGACGCTGATGATTTTAAGCAAACCTTTAGTCACTCACACCGCAGCGGTTTTCTAAACGCAGGTACCTTTTTTTATACATATATTTTATTTTAGGAATTCTATGGGATTCTAAGTTCTGACATATCCAACTTATCTAAGGATTTTTTTTTGTTTCCTGGCTTACTTTGTAAGTATTTAATATGTTTTGCATCAAAAATATGGATATTTCTCCTACCACTTACCACAGATTTCATTTTCAAAATAAAATGTGCAATTCCTTGGATATTTAGAGGTGGTGGTTAATGAAGAAGTCCAACATTTTTGGGGGAAAAAATTCACTTTCTTGACATAAGTTAGACAAGAGGATGGATGTCAGTCTCATGTCAGTATGGCAGATATAAAGCTAGAGCTAGCTGCCAGTTTGCTTAGTTTAGCATAAAGACAAAAAATAGGGGTAAGTAGCAACTCTGGCTTTGTGTAAAAGTCAGAAAAATCAATACCTATAAAGCTCATTTATTACAGGCTGGATTACCAATAAGGTTTATCTTTTAAACTGCATTAAATCATGGTTTAAGTTTAAATTCAGTTGCACCAAACTTTAAAACTAGTTTAAAATTAAGAAAGATTAAATTTAAATCTCAGTTTAGTTTTGTACTCCAAACCGGGATTAAATTTAATGTCGTTGCACCAAAACTTTAAACACCAATTTAAACTGTGATGTCAGGTCAACTTTAAACCTGCAGTTGAGAAGATTTAACTTTTACAATGGCTGCATTTTTGAGATGGATTAACCAAAGTAATCAAGTTAAGACAGACTCAGCCTGTCTGAGTTTCATGATGATGATGAATTTTTGTCAAGATACTGTTTCACCAAGGAAACTGTTGTGGAGCTGAACAGGAGGATTTGGACCAGCTGTCAAATATGGCAGTGACAGAAACGCAGCTGTAAGCTGATCGATTGAAACAGTTAGCCGGTTGCTGCCAAGCAATATCTTTTTTTTCACTGTGCTGAGGTTGTGTTATTTTTTTTAATCTTCTATAATTTGGTCATATTGTTCCATTTAGTCGGCCAACAAGTTTTCCTCAAAGAAGGAAAAAATTGAGCTTTTCTGCCAAGCCATCACAGGTACCGTTAAGCGAACTACATTTTAGCTAGCTAGCAACAGTGAAATGTTTTGCTTTGGAAAGCAGCCATTGTGATGGTTAATGGCCCCGCCCACCTCTGTTTTATACTTGCTAGGTCTTGACAGAACGCGGATTATTTTTATATTTATTTACCTATTTAATTTATTTTCAATAAACATGCTTGTCTCTATTTAGTAAAGTCAGGTTAAATTCAGTTAAATAAATAATGGTAGTTTGTTTTTTAAAGATTTTTTGGGGGGCTTTTGTGCCTTTATTATACAGGACGGCTGAAGAGTGGACAGGAAACAGGGGGGAGAGAGGGGGAATGACATGCAGCAAAGGACCACAGGTGGAATCGAACCCAGGTATGCTGCGCGAGGACATAGCCTCTGTATATGGGGCACCTGCTCTACCGACTGAGCCACCAGGCGCCCCAATAATCATAGTTTTACTAAACAGAATAATTTTGAATGGTGCAATAGACTTCTGCTTAATTTTAAATCTGGTTTAATTAAATTTAAACTTAGTTTTACTAAACTCTGATTAGAGCTAATCTTAGATTAATTTTATGTAATTATTTTTATAATTATATAATTTTAATTTAATCCTTCCTGCTGCATCCAGCCTATAAGTGGTTTGTTTAATCACAGGTATGATAAGACTGCAGGAAGTCAGTGTTCCTGCCAAGGAATATTTCTGAATATCCTGTAAAAACAAAACCACAGGTTGAGCAAATGAGGTGTTAATAGATTAGCTTTAGAGGAGCTTGTAGGTGGATTGTTACCTGAGCTCAGGTCGCTGTTTTGTCCTGTTTTTCATGTGTGTGTTAAAATAAGCCAACACGCTGCTGGTTGTAGCTTCATATTTACCATACTGACAGGAGAGTGGCATCGATCTTCTCACGTCCACGCTGGTCAGAAGTTCATTTCCTGAAATGTTTTTTGAAGTTTGTCAAGCCACCTACAAAGTTCCATGATTCATTTTGTTGTATGCTGCCACTCATGTTTTATGAGTCTTTTTTTTTTTTTTTAATGATGGAAATTATTTTGACTCCATACCTCTCATTTGATAGACTTTATCTAGTTTAGCACTTCAGTGAACAGCAGTATAGCATATAAACCTATATTATACATGGATGGTGCTTTGGCATCATAAAATAATAAAGAGAATATTATATCAAATAGTGAAAACAGTGAGCTGCTAGAGAATGTTGGAGATCAACAGTGGACCTACATTCAACAGAGCCATGCTAAACCAGACCAGGCTGAACTAACTTGGCTTGATGTGAGACAATTTAGTGCTGCAGTGAGAGAGCATTTTTGGGCACTGTTCAGCCAGTGTTTGAAACATTTTTCAAGCTCCAGATCTGACTGATGATGAAGATGATGGGAGGATTGACTCCTAGCAGGAGTTTCAGGACAGCCGGACATTATGTTGACATGTAAACTCTAACAGAAGAGAAGGGTGTGAACTGACTTTACCAGCTGGCCACCATCCCTCCTCACAACCCCCGAGAGGTGGCGTAATCTTTGAAAACTTCAGTGTGTCATAGTGCTGACTCCTCTGTATATAATAGTGCCATACAAGTGCCAAAGTGACACCAATAGAAGTGTTCTGTAATGTCCTGCAGAGAATTTTGTCTCACCACACTGGAGCTCGCAGCAGATCCTCCAGCTGTATGTAGCCTTTCTGTGATATGCCTCCACCTACTTCCACCATATCATACAAAAGAGTCCCAAAACATATTGCCTATAAAATATTGTATATGGGTCTAGAAAACAGTATTATTTAGGATGTAATAACTGTTACTATGTAGGGCTTTTCTACTAGTGAAGGTATCGTCTAATTTAGAGTCATCTCTCTTTCCATCAGTGGCGAAGCTGATAACTGTTTGTTGCTTTGGTCCAAATAAAAACAAAATACTTTGCTTGAAATAAGTGGCACCAATGTTAAGCAATAGCCTGACATTGTACAGTAGTTAAGGATGACTGTAGAAAATCAGCCAAACTTCACTCATAGCAGTCCTGCACCTGTGCCTGGATATCAAGCTCTACTCTGAGACTTTCTGATGTGCCATATCAACCTGCGCACTGTAACACTCAACACTCGCAAAGAAGAAGCCAACATCAAGTCAACATCTAGCGCGCTGACAAGTGTGACAGCGCTTGCTCGACCTTGTATTCACCTGCGGCGACAGGACTGTTTTGCCTTGTGATGAGAAAATAACTTGGAACATAAATGTTTTTTTACGTCCTATTTTTCTCATTATTATCTTTTGATGACCTTGCCTTGTTGTAACAGCAGGTTGACTTTTATAGCGGATCTTTAGTGACAGATGTATTGACATGTGAAGAGTTTACTGCCAAAATACAACATTTTTGGACAAAAACGTCCTAAGGTTTATCATATAAGAGACAGTTTGACATCAACGGACAGTTGTCCTGTAAATAGATTCATGATTTGCTTTTGTTGCTGTTGATTATTTCTTACGGACGGTCACTTTTTGTAAATGATGGATGTTATTTTGGAAGCAAACTCTTCACGTGTAGATAGATAATCCTTTGGTTTGAGCCTTTAGGCAGCATGTTGCCTTCGATTAAAGTGAAACCATGCGCTAACCACGTTAGTGACGGTTTTAGAGGGATGTGTTTGCTTTTGGGTGGTATTCAATGTGTGAATTTCATGCCTCTTTGCAGGAGGACCTTTGAAAAGAAAAGGGCATTGAAATAGGAAAATATCACCTATATTTTCAAAACATCACTAAAAATTTTTTAGATATGCTCTATTGCTTCTTTGATTTGTTTTCTTTTTTCTTTGAATTATATGACTTTATATTTAAAAGCTTTATGTTCTGTATATTTCTTGGAAAAGATTACATGATTGTATGTTTATTGTAAATACATTAAATATACTATTTTTGTTTTTATTATGACCATTTCTGCCTGAATATTATTAACAAATCCATGTTGACATTACTTAGATCTCACCATCTGAGGTGGTTTTCACCTAAAATTTGCCCAAGGCCTTTACACACTGGATGCATTTTTTCATGAGATTAATTCACATGTTATTAATATTTTCAAACTGCTGATTGGTCATGAGTAGTTTCACACAGAGTGCAAAGATCACACTGCGAAAAAGTAACCCTTTTATGCTAGTGCTAAACGTGGCTTAACTTTGCCATCCCTAAAAGCACAGTCCAAAATAGATTTAGCTAGCTAGTTAGAGGATGATGAATTTGCCCCTCTGTGATGAGTGTTTCCAAACCTTCGGGTCATTGTAAGCCTTGTAGGTTATGAGATGATTAAAAAAACAGAAGAGGAAAATAGGCTACCCGTTTACTAAGTTAAAAATCTTTGTTTTTATCTCGTAAAACACCAAAATAATTTTACTTTTTTTCCTATTACTATGATTAAAACCAAACATCTGAGAAGGGACTATTATTCTTTAGCTAAATAAAGTGCTGACACATATACACTTTGGTCTACAGTTTGCCCCCGTAACAAAGGACCATTCATAGAAATATGTTAGCTAGAAGAGTCACAAGTAAAAGAGATTGAGAACAATTGCATTAGATGATGACATGGAGAATATAGAATATTTTTATTTGCTTAGACATTTTTCGTTATGCACAGACAATATGATGCAGTTTGCTAGTTTCACATGAGATGAAAGGTCACATTTTCTTCTCTCGTCTAAACTCACTGACAGAAGATAAATCCTGACATCAGTTTAATGGAAATGTGCTTGTTCTTTGCTACGATCTAATTTCCTGTCATCCAAGCCCTCTTGTTATCCCCGGGCCTCCCCACCGAGCTACAACAGCCAGTGGAGATAATAGCCAGGGTTATGGATTGACCGGTGGATCACCTTGTACCGCTGCTCTGAGGGAGCGTTGTACGTGTTCGAGGCCAGGTTGCAGCGTTGCTTTCATGCGAGAGCATGGGGCTGAGAGCTCTCCTGTTTCTCGAGTGCAGACGAGGTCTTGCTGGGGCCACGGTGCAGTGAAATGGAAAGCATGCCATTCCCTGTTCCGCTTGATGCCGAGTGACTGTGAGAGGTTGTGTCATGTTCCTTGGCTATTGACTCAATGACTTGGGACTTCACGACAAAAGCCTGAACCCGTGCGGGCTCTCTGCGTGCTGACAGAGAAATGTGTCTTCCACTTGTCTTCACATTGACCCGAGGACTCTGCTGGACTGACGTGTCCACATCCCCAAAGTCTCACCTCCTGGACCCACAAATAACCTTTCCACGACCTCGCCTGTCTTTCACGCTCTGTTAGCTCTGGGTCTGGCAGCTATCGAAACATTTCAGTGAAATGGTGCTTTTTCTACTGATATAGCTATGGATTACCTGTCTGTGGCAGTCAACCTATTCAGCTTCCGCTACATGAATTCAGCCTTATGTGCCGCATATTATTCACTGTCACAGTGGGTTGAAAAGTCAAGGCACAGAGTAAGCACAGGCCATTAGCTGGTACTGAAATGACAGCACAAAGAGCCAGACCTTCATGGCTGTCTCTGCCCTCAGGTTCATCCATGAGACACAATCACCATATGCCCTTCATTTGTTGGAAATGTTATGATATCTGGACTTGCCTCGCTTCAAGTAAATGATGATATATTCCTCTTTACATTGTATGCAAAAGAATTATTCTACATATTTGACTAATGCCTTGTCTTGTGACATGGCTCTGACAGCTGACCTGATTTATTGCAAGGTTCCCCACATTGTTAAAAAACACAATATCTGAGTCAGTGACATCGTCCCAATTATCCCTTTCATGCAGAAAAGGTCCATATACAAAAGAGGCTGTGAATTGCAAATCCACTTGCTGGCTGTCCTTGCTCTCCTCTAATCTAATAATGTGATCCATCATTTCAGCAGCGACAGCTCTACACCCCAAGCATGGAAAAGAATCCACCAGAGAATTAGTATGAGGACGTTTGCATATCCATGCATGCAGTCTGGAGAGGCTTTGTGGCTTTGTGTGCGTCATTCCGTTGCATTTTGTGTGTCCAGGTCTTGAAGGGAAGACTTTACTTGCTTACATTTTTCCAAACTAACCTTCCAAACATTCACTTGACATCCATAACAAGCATGGATTCCTTCAGGATAGTAAGAAACACTGTTCCAGGCAGCCAAAAACCTTTAAAACTGTGTTTCCTGCTCAGTCGTGATGCTCTTGGTTGAGGGATGGTCCTGTTGCAGAATCATCCATTACCCTGATGAGCTCGCAGGCCCCTGAGCTACGACAGCACAGCCACACGATGAGAGAGACAGGCGACTGCCACTATTTGTTCCACCAAAGCATTCATCACACTAATTACCCATGGTGCCGAGCAGCTCCTGTAGCCCTGCGAAGCTTTGGCTGCTCCTTTGGAGCCGAGGTGAAGGAGGGAAACCTCAGATGGGTCTAAACAGGAGGCTGTCTTCTTTTCTTGGCTCTCCTGCACATAATTAACTCAACACTACAGTAACTTGACAAATTGGGATGATGAATCTGGCCTCTATGAATAGATACAAATACATGATCAATCAAAATAGCGGGCGGTGTTCTCAGTCTGAGGAAATGTGCCGCTGTGAAGGACAAAAGAAGTCTTTGCTTTGAATGATATTTTGTCTCTGTGGGAGAAAAGTGAGAAAGTCTTTGTGTAGTTTTTGTCAGCAGAAATATAGAAGCAAAGGCTCAGAGTAAATACGAGTTAAATGCCAAATTAAAACCTTTACTTCCTCTCCAGCTTTCTATGAATGATGTCTGATTTTTAAGCACTGCACATGTAAACTGCAGACAGATGCAAAGGGACAGTCTCTCTGAATTACAGTCATTTATGCCACCTGACCTTGAAAGCACTAAGAAAAACTAAGTTTTTGAGCTTTGTGTGTCATTTAGACAAGCCTCCAACTGTCCATGTCCCTCCAGGCCTTCACACAGCCGTCTGAACCGATGCAGCGTCCAGTACATCACAACAGCCCAGCAACACCTCACTGCAGTGGCCACAGATCAACAGAAAGGACGAGGAAACTTCCTGGAAGCACAAAATCCTCCTCACATCATGTAATTTGACTTTTGCTGCTGCTCACTAACCAGCACAAGAAAAATCACTTGAGTAGCAATAACTGAAACACCAATATGCCTCAGATGCAACACAACCTCTGCAAAATGATTAGGTGTTATTATTGGAATAGTATTTTTAATTTAGAAATATATTCTATATGCATAATTTAGATGAAAAATGGCTTGAATTAATATATATTCAAAGTTTGTCTTGTTTATTTGTTATATGATTTGTTAATTACTGTAAATCTACAAATACTAGTTTGATGCTCTACATAGCGCGTGTGCTAAACTACTTAGTTATGGTAAAAACTCATTCACATCAACAGTAACGTGAACTTGCAAAGGTCAGCTGGCTGTAAAGTTGAGTAATTTAAATTTAAGCTAACACTTTATTTTGATAGTCCACCTACAGATAGTTTACAGAGAATTTGTAACATTTCAACAACATAACAGTTTTACGTAATGAAAGCAACCTAATTAGTTTACTGCTTCATTCATTTTTGTTGAACGTTTTGAAAACATTCAGATTAAAAAATTCAGAAAACAATCTGAAAATGTTTAAGTAATATTCAACATGGCATCAAAAATATTAAATGAACAATTATGACAACAATATGATCAACAACTGACATGCTGCTGAAATGTTTGGACTATCAAAATAAAGTGTAACAGAATATAGTGGCAGACACTCATTCACATAATTGTAAACGTTATATAAAACACAGGCCAACCGTTTACAGCATCCGACAGTACGGGAAACCTATTAATTTAACACATTTTTATTAATTTACATAGAAAATTATTACCTAAAAATTAAACAAAAGCACTTTTTATTCTACCTATGTGTCAAAGTGTTTAAAAAAAGGTTAATTTTCCTCATTTAAAGCCCTTACTGTTATATCTGTGATTAAAAGAGCACAAACAAACATTTCTAAATAACCAGTTTTCTCAGCTTCAGAGTTAAAAACATTTATCGTACTGACAGAGAATCACCAGGCATGGAGGGCAGCAATCGATTTTTTTTTTTATCTGGCTTATTTCAACGTAAAGCGTGTGTCTCAATGTAAAGTTGCATCATGTGTGATTTGATCATTTACTCAGCTTTGTGGGTTAATCTGAAGCCAGATAATGAGTTCTCGTCTGAGTGAGGTCAAAGGTTAAGTAGGGCTCTGTACAAGTCCTAATGAGGATCCCTACACTTTGCAACGACGGCTCAGTCCACAACTGGGAAGACGGTTGGCGGACATGTTCACAAACGTGAAGTAACCTCGTGGTGAACGCTGCAGCGGACCTGGAGGAGTCTGAGGTCAGCTCTGCGGGTTAATGAAAGGTGAGAGGCAGCCCTGCGGTCACAGGTGAAGCAGTGGCTGAGGTGCACTAATCTAACTGACAAGTTATTGCTGCTCTCTGCCCAGGATTTGACCCTGCTTAGCAGCCTAAGAGCTTCCAGCTTTGTTTCAGTGGCTGCCAAGGGTGAGAGCAAGGAGACAGTCG
>JAPQLA010000001.1:5917380-5927439 GCA_029822935.1 Naso vlamingii | reverse complement strand
TGAGCTAAGCTAATTAGCAGTAGTGAGCTCTGCCTGTATTCCTCTGGTTGGCATCTGATTCCCAAACAAGATACACTGTTAAGAATTGCTTTATATTGTTAATATGGACTTAAAAACTGTTGTGAAAAATAATAGAATTTCAAACATGTAATAAAATATGCAATTAATCACAATTAACTATTGAAATCCAGCGATGACTGGACTTTTTAAAAAAGTAATCGTTTGACAGCCCTAGTTATAACTGTTCTTCAACCAGTTTGTTTTCACTCTGTGAGCTGCAGTTTCAAAACAAGTCAAAACTGTGAAATGTATTATACTGTAATGGTCTAAATTTTAACTTAACAGGACCACAGAATGTGAATGTCCCAAACTTTTATTTTTATTTCCCCTGAGTAAATAATAATGAAACTTAAAATTTAGGTCTCCTTTTCTCTAAAATGCCCAATTGTTCCCACAGTGGATCAGGTTGTCTTCCACTTAAAGTACCAGCAGGAACTAGTAAGCATTGGTTCTTTTCTACTGGTCTCTGATTTGTACCCCAAACATATTCTGCAGACTGTATTACAGTGCTATGAAGGCAGAGGTTGCTTAATGGCCCTGACTAAACTGAACAAACTCCAGTAGGATGTATGAACACTGGACACTGTCTGTACAGGCCCTGTACATTTAATTGCACTAACAATGGTCGGGGTGATGAAGCATCGCCACTCCGACCAGCTGGCGTCATGCTAATATGTGTGGGGCACCCAGCATCCTCTCCTATCAATAAGTCATTATCTGAGCCGTGCCACTGATGGGCATCCTGCAGCCCTCTCTGCAGCTCACACAAAGACGATGGAGCTGGTTTCAGTGCTGGAAAACTGCCCGTGTATCAGCTGCTATTCATGCTGCAGAGGAGCAGGGGCTCCACTGCCACAACAAACTGCTTCTTAACCTGGAATTAGCACTGATTTTTTAATTTTATTTTATTTTTATTTTTTCAAAAAAAGTATAATCTGGCCTTCTACTTGGGATTAGAGAAACGTTCAAAATAAAAATGCGATTACCATAAAGATTTTTTATTAAATTAATGTTAAGTTACTTTGTCTCACTGAATGAGGTAACATCAGTGACTGAGCTTGTTGTATTAAAGTACTGCTACTGCAAACAAGTTGACTTTTATGGTGTCGTCACAAGAAAAGAAATGGGATTGTAAGTGAGCTCAGCACTTTGGCTATCATTCATCCAAGACACGTCTCCAAGACAACAATAATTTTTCAGCATTTTTGACAGTGGATCATTTGAAATATTAAACACTGCAGGAAGAAATGGAACAGCCATGATGAGCTGTTAGATCAATGGTAAATGATAAATGAACTGCATTTATATAGTGTCTTTTCTTGTCATTCTACAACACAAAGTGCTCTTTAAAACCTCTTCTCATCCTCTTCTAGCCCTCCTATGGATTCACGGAGGTTTGAAATCTTTTTTTTTTTTTTTTTTTGGTGGAGGTGAAAAACCCCAGAGCAATGTATCCAAAGAGTGGGAACAAAAAATGTGCCTTGACCAAAAAAAGGTCAAGGTGGAGCATAAGTGTAATAAATCTGCATTCATCCATTCACACAGTAATGGCAGGTGGCTTCAGCACCAACCTGCTCTTCAGGAACTCATACACACACAGTCACTCACAGTTGGAACAGCAATTAGGGGCAGTTTGAGGTTCAGTTCAGTACTTCGTCCAGAGGAGTTGGAGATCAAACCAGCAACTCTCTGATGAGGACACACTTGTAACCAACTGCGCATGAAGTGACGGTGCTGCAGCTTTTTCAGTAGGGTATTGTTTAAATGCAATGGTAATTAAAGTATTGTTCCTATACAACTATATATATTGATTATCCCCATTCAACTCAGTAAATATTTACCATGTAAGTGCAAATCAAAATGTGCATGTCTGAATAGAGACTGATAGAGTCATACACATTACACACACTATGTTTATTTTATAACCTGTTTCTTTATTTGGAGGCTGCAAGTGGAGGCAGAAGCTCTCCAACATATTCAAGTGATTCATCTTATTTTTATCATTAAATGGACTTTCTGTAAAGAGTATGATTTATGGTGCAGTTAGACTGCTGATATCAGCCTCTTAAAGAGGCAACAGGTGCTGCTCTGTCTGAGCAGGAAGTCGGTGAGCAAAACAATTTGATACCGCATTGAAAGCGTTACTTCTCAAAAGCCAAATGCCAACAAAAATTTGGAATGACGCAGAATATCTGTTAAATAAAATATGCTGTGAGTTTTGGAAATGATTACATTGATCTTTTCAACGCTCTGGATTTATTGGAAATGTTCACAGCAGCTGTGTTGTCGAGCAGTGCAGACAGCGCTATGAGCTTATTAATACACCTACATGTGGAGTTTACAGATGTAGTCCTCTGACTTAAAATTTGTCCATGGAAATTTTTTTTCCGTCGATATATTTACAACAAGTTGATCAAGCTAAGCATTTGTGCATTATTTATTTAGTTCCTCATCCTCTCGGCTCTCATTCATTGCTGCATGTTGGCGTTCAAGTTTGCGAGGCAAAATATTTTAAAATTTCACTAAAATCTTGTTATTAAAGTGACTGAGTAGCTTTTTAGTGTTTATGAAACAGTCTCATGATTCCTCATTTTTAAAATTTCCTGTAACAACAAATGAGACCCTCAGTGAACAGCCTGCTGTTTTTATGTAGTTACGATTAATGCCTGTGATCAGGTCCCAATCCCTGCGAACTGCGTCAAAACTTTTTTTTTTTTAATAATGACAATAACATAATTATATTCTCTGCCAACGGCTGTCAGTTTGCACCTTAGCATGTAGCATTAATGCAAATGGATGTGTAACGTTAGCCTACAGAAAATAGAGGTAACAGGTCTCGGGGGACATTACTGCCACACAACTGGCTATAACTTATTTCTCAGTCACATATAAACACATTACCTCATCACCATCCATCCTGCCGTCTCTCTTTCACTCGCTTCTAAAACAAATGCACATGTTGCCGGTGTTATGATGAGTTCTGCCTGCCTGGTACGTGCTAGCAAAGATCTTTAGAACAGTAGAAGAAATATTTGATCAAGGCCATTCAAAATAATGCAAAGATCATTAATGTCACGCAGAGTTTAGTATGACATGATTTAACAGATTTTTTTTCAGTACCCCCAGCAGCTGACTGACTTCCAGTGTACAAAATGAAAATAAACGTATTGTGTTTCGCTGCCCACAGAATTCTTTGACTTGCTGCCATAACAAGAAACTACAGGTGTCGCCAAACCAACCTTAGCTGACTGAAGTCAAACTGAAATTTACAAGGCTTTCATTTAAACGTTGACTCAATCATCTGAGTCTCCTTCAGTTATTACAAAGACATTACCGTTCATAACACTTATGAGTGTTTTGTTGAATTTTTGTTTGCATCCCCCCCCGACCCTGTTGCTGGAGGGTCTTGAGGTTGCATACTACTTCATAAATCAGACTAATGTCGTCGACCCAAAGGGCCTCGTTTGTGTGGTAGAACAATAAACTTGAAAGATAATCACCACGAGTCAGGATTTTATAACTCTGGTAGTCACTGCCACAGCACTATTTATCTTCCATCTTTACAATCCCAAAGTAAACTGTAAAATGATTCATGTTCAAGTAATCCAGCAGAAACATGGCTTTAATATATTTGAAGTTGTAATGCTTTTCAACAAAAGTGTAGCCAGAGTCACCTTCTTTGCACCCTGTGAGTTGTTACTCAGAGGGGTCGAACATACAGAAGAATGTTGCTGCACTCTACATGCTTTTAAATAAAAAATATGATGAAAAACATAAGTACAACTTCTTTGTGGCATTAATCGCCCCCCATATGCCCAACAACATCACCACTGAATCTTTCAGCACTGTCTCCGTCATCAGCTCGAATTACCATCCATCTCCAACTGCTGAGAACAATAAAATAAGAAAGCTTGTTAATGGTGAACATAATTGTCTCAGACAAAAGGCCAAACACGGCAAATCACACTTTACAGCAGGAGTGAGCAGACGGCGACGTCTGGGCTGCAGCCAGTGAGCTGGGAGCGATATTTCACTGCAGATATCCATCTACCACCTGAATCACATTTCATTACTGTGTCACCCATTAAACAGAGTGGCAGACTCTGAAAGCTCCACCTTTACAGCCTTACACAAAACATGGCATTATTTCTGCTGGTAGATTTAGGGGCAGTTTACAAGGCAAGTTTTCGCATCAAAGGAAACACTTTTGTTGTGGTTCGGCTTTCTTTTTACATGACAACAACCTGCTGGTGCCCCTGAAACTGCAAGCGTTTGAAACTGGGTTCCATAGTGAAATCTTATGAAACTGCAGCCTTCTTTCCGGCTGTGTAAACTGGCAAGCGCATTACCTGTGAATTCGGTAACTATGCTGATGGCAATACTATTAAGTATACTACTAGCAAGTCAATGCATTGTGCTCTAGCCACTAACAAACTCTGATTAAACACTTCACAGTGCATCGCAAGCAGGTTGAATATGACGACAGTCTATTGAGGCAAATTTAAGGGTTTGAAGAATAATTCAAGAAGTCAAACTATGGCTGAATTTCTTTAATTTGTGGCTGCTTAGGGCTTAGCAGCAACAGAAAAAAAAAATTGGCAGCTCTGAAGGTTTGTCATTACAAACTTACACTGCCAACTACTGGCCTGGCATGCATACTACAGCGTTTTCTTTTTGTTCGTATAAATGCAGACATATTTTAAAGATGCAAAGGAAAGACCTTTCCGTTTGTAGTAAGGCTGCTCCTGTGTAAACGTGGCCTGAATTTATATAGGACTGCATGACATCAGCAACAACGTGTGTGTTTGTGCATACTGGGAAAGCAGGACAGCATGTCCAGGTGTGTGTAAAGGTCAAAAGATGTGTGATGTGCAAAAATTGTTTACTTATCATATATTTAAATTACACATAAAGACAGAAACAAATAAATCTAAAGCGCTGCACACAAGAAAGGACCATGTCTGTGCAGAATATTTTTGAGGATGTCCTGTGAGGTCTCTGCCGGTGTGTGTACGAGTGTTTTCCATGTGGTACTTTGCATTCAGCACTACAAGAAATAAGTCCAGCCTGTTGGAGATGTTAAATGAGTTGGACAAGGCTTAAATCCTCCACTGCCGTGATAACTGGCTCACCACTCGCTCTCTTTCTAACACACTGCTGTGAGGAGGAGGGTTAACTATCAGCTATAATGTGTAACTGAAGATCAGCTTCCCCCTCCAGCTTCACTCCTCACACCCCTCACCCCTCCCCCACCCCAGACCTCCCTCCCTCCCCTCCTCTCCCAGCATCCCCTGCTGCTGTTGTTGGGTGGGCTCTGTTTCTGCTGTCACCAAGCTGCTGGTCTTTCAGCCGTCCTGCTCCCTTACTTGCTTTTTTTTTTTTTTTTTTTTTTTGCCACTCTCTTAGGCGTCACAAGATTACTGATGCAGTGCTGACATCTCTATCAGGCTGACCCAACACTCTGCCCTTTTCCTCCCTCCCTCCCATCTTCTCGGCTCCTTCTGCTCTCCAGGATCCATCACACTCCACTCACCACTACACACATAAAAAAAATAAACTAGAAGACAAAGAAAT
This sequence comes from Naso vlamingii, assembly GCA_029822935.1. Lineage (NCBI taxonomy): Eukaryota > Metazoa > Chordata > Actinopteri > Acanthuriformes > Acanthuridae > Naso > Naso vlamingii. The sequence goes on along the minus strand of JAPQLA010000001.1, from coordinate 5,921,805 downwards.
AAAAACACAGAAAATATAAAAGAGAAAAATACAAGTTTTTCCCGTCCAGCCAACAGCACATGAAACAAACACTTAACTGCCTCCAGCACTTGACTTCTATCTCTGCTCAGTCATTTCCAGAACAGATTTTCCAGGCCATCCCCACAGTTTATGGTTTGCTGAAGTATCATCTGAAATATATCTTAAATTTGGGAGCATTTAACTCATGTCATGCTCATTAAAAAATTAATTTCCCCTAAGAGAGATTGAAAAAAAAGCCTAAATTAACACACATTCATCCAGTATTTTGCTGTCAGGTATGAACAGCATTAACTTTTAAAAATGTGGTTTCATACTTGGGGTGTTGCTCTATAGATGGCAATGATGGTCCGCCAGTCATCCGAGATATCTTAACAAATATCGGACGGACAGCCGTGACATTTAATTAGCACATTCGTGGTCCCAAGGGGATTAATTCTACTGACTTTGGTGATTCTTTATTTTATTTTATTTTATTTTCTCCCTCGTGCTGCCATGAGGTTGACATTTGTGATTTTGTGTTAAATGTCTCAACAAATATTAGACAGACTGCCTTGAAATTTGGAACACACATTATCCCCTTCAGGATAAGTAGTCAGACCTTCTTTGATTATGACTTTTCCTCTAGGGCTATTCCCAGATTTAGTGCTTCCATGCTAACACACAAAACTTGGTAAACCTGTTAAACATTACAATGTTTAGATTGTCATCAGTCAACCAAAGTGCCAGGACTGAATGTTGGCAGTGTGTGTGTTTTTGCAAACCACAGATATTATGACACCTAATGTTGTTTTACATTTCTTTGGTTGAGGTCAGCTCAGGTTTAGACCCAAAAATCAGCTTGTGTTTTCAGGAAATGATCCTGTTTTATTTTAACCAAATGAAACAATGTGTCCTCATTAAAAACACCTGGTTTGAGTCGCTACAAAAACAGCTCCGAAATGTACTGATGGTCAATAAAATTACCCCGTTGAAACTGTCGACCTTAATGTGGTTTCCAATCCACATATACAGGAAAATTAGATTATGATATGATTTGAAAATCAAAGACAAAATCCATCACTTTTCATGTGGATGTTCAGTCAATGTTGATGGTAACTGTAGTCAATTGAAGCAATAAATTCCTCGGTTTGTGCTTTATTGACAGAGAAAACTGAGTTTTCTGAGTTGTCCTGCTCACACAGACGTTCTTGCAGTGCCTACGTGTACCAGGATGCATTGCATTACAAAAAAAAAACAGTACTTGCCAGGTCTCCAAGGTTGTTATCTGTCACGTTGGAACATCTCTTTTATTTTATATTGGGTAGTTTTCAATGACGAGGGGTTTTTGGTCTTCCAGAGCCAGAAAACAAACATGGCGCTGGCTCGCCTGGGGTGCGAGGGGAAAGGCAAGGGGTAAACAGTTTGTAGTTCTTCCTGTAACCAGTGACATCACTGGTTCCAGAAAGAACAAGGGATTTTGAAGCTGTGTCCCAGAGACACAAAGCTAACTGAAAAATGTTGGGTTTCACATTATGTCCCTAATTCAGATAGATAGAGATTAAAGTTGAAAATCGGCAGAGCCGCCCTTTAATGGCCAAAGCTCATCTGTTTTTAGGGGTTGCTGTCATAAAATGTGATGAGGAAAGGAATTGTTTTGGGAGTTTTACACATATTTAGAAAATCTGGCTGCCTTTAAGCCTATCACCATGGAAAGTGAAATAGATATATGAAAAGATGTAAAATGGTTTATAGACCAAATGTTCTGCTCTGAAACATGGAGAAAAACAAAAAGCATGCTTTGTGATTTCACTCAGAGGATAGAAAATATTCATGTAGCCTGGTAGCTGCTGAGTATTCACAAACAAATCAAGTACAACTAATGTTAAATAAATTAAGACAATGAAAAATGATGGTGACATATATTGCAAATGCTTTGAGTATGTCTTATCGGGATGTTTATTGGCTAACAGAGATGCTGTTGACTCGATGTGTCCTTTCTGTCGTAGAGGCCTTCAGTGTTTTAATCTGAAAGTGCATCAAGGACAGCAGCACAGTCCACATGACTGTTTGCATCGCTCACAGAGGCTCTAATTGCGTTAAAAGTGCACTTGTGCGCTGTGAGGGGGCCAGTCCATGCAGATAATTCTAAAAAAATATATCTCTAAAAATAATATATACACAGGCGTTTCAGTGTTAAAGATGCTTGAAACACAGGGTCTGCATTTATGCATTTACAACTGCTCTACATTCTGAACACGCAGTAATAGAGCGGTAAGACTGATCAGTCGCTTCTTCCTGATGTCATCACATTGTTATCTTCCTCCTTGCATGTCGGGTATGTATGGCTCCACTGTTAGCTGTCAGTATTACTCCGCTCTGGCTTAAGAAAAAACAAATGTCTGTAATTGTATTGTTCAAGCTGAATGAAGTGATTCTAATTCTGCTCTATTCAGACATATGACCAGTTTCTCTTTTCAGAAGTTATATTGAGTTTCCCCCGCTGAATGCTGTCTTTGCTCGGTGGCTGTATTCATCCAATCACCCCCCAGTGTTAGCTTTTGAGATTTGTGAGGGGAATGATTTTCATCTGCAAACAAACTGCTGTTCTTGATAGAATTCCTCAGTCTGTCCAGCCTGAGTGTTGTTATTAAGCAACCTAAAATGACACAGTCTGCAGGGGGGCCTGCCAGTGGAAAGATGCTGTCCATTAGCTGTCAACAATGACCACTGGATCTACCCTCCCATGGGACTGGCAAGCAAGGCATCGTCTCATCCTGAGTCTGGCTGAGAGATCACACAGGCCCCATTGTCTCAAGCAGCCTGGGGTCTTATTGTAGCAGCGTCTCTGGGAAAGGACGAGCCTTCACGTCCGTGGTCTTATAAAGAATGGGCTTTCTCCAGGCTAAGGCCCTGAAAACTGTAAGGGATGAATCTAGGGGAACACAGAGAGGCTACGGAGTAGATTTGGAATAGGGGCACCCCTTCTTAGACGAGTTTGGAGTCCCAATCCAGAGCTCCCTCTCCCTCTCCCACTCCTGACCTCCCTTCTCCACCTCTGTTTAATAATGCCTGGGCCTTGGTCATTATTTTGGGCAGATGGAGACGGGGGCAGGCAGTGAAAGGAGCTGGTGTCACTCCTGAGGAGAGGATGGTAGGGATGACAGAGAAGAAAAAGCGAATCAGAGAAAAGATCAAAAGCAGAAGCTCGCCTTTCACTCGCCTGAAAGCGCTAAAGAGGATAAGGAACGATCGGGCCTGGGGTCTCCTGTCCTCTCTGGCAATTAGACTCAGCTGATGGAGAGAAAGGCGTGAATGGCAGGGTTCAAGGCCCTCTCTAGGACTCACACAACGGGAAGGAGTTTTTTCCCCGACGCCTCCTTTATCTTCCTCTCCTTTCAGAGTGTCAGAAATGCAGCTGAAATATCTCTCCAAAAAGACAGCACAATCCCCAATGCCAAACCTTAATCACGGTGGCTGATGAGATTGAGAAGGGGAGGGGGCGTTTGAGAGAAAACACACATTCTTTTCACAATTCATCTTTACACTTTATACGAGGCCAGGATTCAAGGGATGTGTAGTAGGTTTGTATGTGATAATTAAATTGAACAAATTAGACGAGAGGACATATCGCATCCTGGGTACACAGTCAAATGCCAATAAATAGCGATAACATGTTAAATTTAAAAATATACTAATGTACTATAGAATAAAGCTGTATTTAAAGGCTGGAGATGTGATTGTAATGAAAACTAGTTATTTGACTTTTCAAGTTAATTTTCAAATGAGGAAAACATGGGAAGAAAGCAGAAAATTAGAAAAATTAAGGGTGCTAAAGTTGGATCATAGACCCATCAATCTAAAGTATGAGTAAATGAATTCAGTGAAAATTAGCATGCATGCATAAGTAAACAAACATTACTCACACACCATCTCAGTGTCCCATATGGACGGATAGCTATCATGGTTTGTACAATAGCTTGGACTGTTTTAAACTATTTAGCATTCATTTTTTTGACTAGAGAGCCGTCTCGGGCATGGCCTCGGCAACATGTCCCACAGGAACCTATTAACATCCTCTACATATGCAAGAGTTTCAATAGGCCGTCTATCATCCTCACAGAGGGACACGCAGCTTTTGCTACAACTTTAACAGCTTGTCATAAAAGGCGCACAGGGGATTTCAATTACACAGGTCATCAGAGAGTGAAGAAACAGTATTTGGGTCACACAAATTCAATTTCAACACACATACTTTGGTAAAGGTTGCTAAAGAGACTTTTGTACAACAAAGAAAAATAAAACCAGCTGAACTAAGTGTATCTAAGAGGACACAAAGAGGACAAAATTGACAAGAGACTTTGGGGGATTAGATGCTATGTTTGAAAAGTAGGTTTGTCTGTGGAGTCCTCCCTTCACAGGTTTATT
>JAPQLA010000001.1:5871949-5881949 GCA_029822935.1 Naso vlamingii | reverse complement strand
CCCCCCCCCCCCCCCCCCCCCCCCCCCCCCCCCCCCCCCCCCCCCCCCCCCCCCCCCCCCCCCCCCCCCCCCACAGGCTGAAAAGTTTGGGAACCCCTGTTTTAAACTATACATGTAAACTGCAGTAAGGCCATTCTATACTATTCAGGAGCTGTTCCTTTGACTAAATGGAAGTGTGTAAATAATCAACATAATGATCCTTACATGTAATATTTTACCACCATTAATGTTTTAACCACTAACCAAACATCCAGATTTACAGCTGAAAAGTTGTAAGCTCTTATTCTAGCAATGATGCTGCTTTGAGACAAAATCACGTGACCTTTTCTCACGAGTAACCTCTGCACACACAGATCTTTTCACACCTCAGATCATCAGCTGTCTGTTCTGAATCATCAACCTGCTGCACTTCATTCACACTAACTCACCACCTCACCAGTTTTAGTCATTTAAAACTGTGTCAGTTCTCAACTACGTAACACTGATGGGTGAACCAGCTCTGCTTCACACACATGGCTCACATCCTCTGTGAACTATATTTTTCCTGCCAGTTATTTACAGGCTATTGATCATAGCGGTCCAGTCGAGTACACGCTGATGTCAACAGTTCCAAACTGAATGTAAACAGTTTTTTTCCCCTTTCTTGTTTCATTCGTGCATTCCTATGAACCAAATACCATGACTTCCTCTGCAGTTGTGATTTACACAGCCGCCACATCTTCCATTTATGGTCTGCATCTGAGCTCCACATACCAGATGCCGTTTTTTTTAAAACTTTTCGTAAGGCTGGTATCTTAAAATGCAGCTTTTATTTCAGGATACACACTGTCATTGTCACTTTCTCAAAGCATTTTTTGACTCTTGCTATGCAACACGACTGATATGTTTCCCATCCCTGCTATCATTGAGTGGAACCGCTGTGGTTACTCTTGCAGCGTTTGCACTCATTACCATGTTCATTTACCACAGGTTTCATTTTCATAAATCATCTCACTGCTCAGGCGGATGGCTGTCAGATAATGTCCTTAACTTATCCCTTAACACTGTTCTAAATCTAAAGTGATTCACCGTCGCAGTAGCATATTAATGTACACCACTATTTATGACAAATTGATGTGGTAGTCAGGATTCACAGTTAGCTTAGTTAAGACTTGTGTGTACATTACTTTTTATTGTAAGACTACTTTGAAAACTCAGAAAATACATTAAACTAGGGATGCACGATATTACTGACATGTTATCGGTATTGGGTGATATTGGCTTTAACATTAAATATCAGATATCAGCCAGCATGCTGATATCCGCCGATATAATAACTGATAAAATTATAGGCTTCTGTTTCCTTGATTGAACGCCCGAGTCGACGTCATGTTTCCCATGTTCCCTGGGGTCAGACGTTATGTTTACTGACTTTGTCTCTTGTGAAACAGGATAAATTTGTCCTGGTTGTGGGTTTTGTTCTGATTGTCTCAGGGAGAGCATCATCCAGTTTGAAGCAGGATGTGTCTTACTGGTTTTGTTTAAAAGCAATGGTCACAAATAAATATGACATGTTTTACATAATGTAAGTTCAGGTATTTTGTCTTTTTTGTACAAGGAATGAATATTACATCATTTTAAGCTTTGTAGAATATGCCTGCATTTGCTGGCACTCCAACACAGTCAGAGTCTGCATCATAATACTGTGTGTAAATTCCACTACAAAGGAGACTTGATGATCTCTGTAATTGTGGGGAAAAAATACGCATACATATCGGTATCAATTATTGGCCAAATGAGTTGTAAAATATCGGCATATCGGACATTGGCAAAAAATCGTGCATCCCTACTGTAGGAGCCATATATTGCTTTGCTGATTGATTATTCTGTGTTCAATTACTTTTGTCTGGTTGCCATGGTGATCTGCAGAGTTTTCGGTTACGAGAGCACTGTGGTTGACAGCTGATAGGTTATATTAGAGGCTGCTTCACCTGCACTGGCGGGAGAGAGGCGAGTCTAAGTAGCTGTAATTTTTGTTGACCGCTTTTGTTCTTCTGTTTGCTTTCATACACGTTTGCCATAAGTGTACACATTCAACATCATATGTGCGCATGTGAGTCCTAAGCCACTGTAACAGCTGATTGTGTTATTAAAAACTCCGAAACGTCTCTGAACTCAGTGAGCTTCTCTGGAACAGCAGCAGCGTGTCACACAAACACACAGGACCTATTCTCTGCCTCACAAGTGACTTTTTTACGGTACTGGAAAGCCGCAATACCTACTTTAAATACACACAAGAGGAAGTCATTGTTATTTGCTTGTCAACATTGTGCCAAGTTTTCTGAGATTTCATCTCTTCCTGTATGAGCTCAGGTATTCTCACCTCACTTTATCAGTCTGGCCAGATTTAACCCTGCAGGAGATATCAGGCAAAATTTGATTTCTTTGTCTTTTCAAGAACCTTTGTTTCAATTTCTGAAGCTCTTTGTCGAGTGCATTTACCTTTCAGCAGGCTGTATTTTCAGACACCTGGTTTCAAAAGGGATCAACGTCCTTCACTGAACAGATTTCTCCAACAGAAGCTTGATAAGAAAGGAAAGGACAATCCCTCCTCTTCATCATCATCTACAAAAATATACCTTTGGGGAATCCGGTGGATGTGTAAACATTTGAGCCAGACAGATACAACACAGAGGACAATATATCGTTACACCAAAAGTGATATATATTAAAGATAGTATATACAAAACAAGAACGACACATTTCGGTAGAACATACAGAACAAGTGTCCATGGCTTTCAATCTTAAAATCTAAATGAAAAGTCTTATTCTGTGCATGTTGAAAAAACACACAAACAAACAGAAACAGCATACGGCTTTTGCTGATATAAATAAGTGTTTTTACAAAGAGGAGTAACAGGAACAAATGGAGGGAGTATTGCTTTCATGTTGGACTCATTCAATGTTTCGAACCCTGAGAAGATCAGAAATGAATTTGGCGACATCCAGTGGGAGACACTTCACTGCTCAACTACCCAAATCATGACTGACAGAAAACTCAAATCCACCTTTTTCATTATCCTGTGTTCTGTGTGCATCCCACTGGATTAGAAATGACAGATTGTACTGCAACTGGCCCCACATTTAGTCTGTGGCGCCTCAGTGATTAACACTTTTTTAAAGGACAGCCGGTTGTGTTTTAAGTACCACTGATGATTTCCTGAAAGTTTATCAGATGTTTCTGACAAATCAGACTTCACTTTTTTCAACTCTCTTCGAAGGTCTGACCACCAAAAAACAAACAAAAAAAATAACACGGTAATGAAATCCACATTGCATAACAGTGTCCATCCAACATTTGCCCTGGTGTTGTGTCGTCATGTGACTGGGATGTTTATGTCACCCAGCTGTCCATCCGCATGCGTTTGACGGTCGGACTCTCTGACCGACTCGCAGGGAGTGAGTGGAAGTCCGGCCGCCGCTGCTGCTCGTCTCGGTCGCTGCCACCCTCGTGGGAGCTGCCGGAGGAGCTGTTGCTGTCTGCAGGAGACCTGCCCATCTCTGCTCTGGTGGAGGAGTGATGATGAGGAGGAGGAGGAGGGGCATGAGCCTGGCTCATGTACCCTGACTGGCTGAGGTGGTCACGGGGCGGGGAGACGGGCTCGGCTTTGATGTTGTGGTTGGCTGTGATGGAGAGATTGGAACTCGCAGACCTACAGACAGAGGAGGATGAGGATGGCTGTGAGGTGAGGGCACCACCTAGTGGTGAAAATAACACGTCTGAAGATGGAGAAGACAACACTGTTCTGATTGGCTAGTACTGAAACTCGTACTCCCAAGAGTTTGAGTACTTTAGTACGAGCTGCCGTTTGATGTGCTTGAACTTTACTTGAGCATTTTAACTGAATGCTTAGTTGTGTTTTGATTTCACTCCAATTAAGAAGTGTATAAAGTACCTTATTCTTTCACTTATTTTATATCACTTCACTTGTTTGATGACAGGTGTAAAATTAACATTTGAAGCAACAAAGTGTAACTTTACAGAGACCTGCAGCTTTGAAAACAAAACTAAACGATGCACATTAATACATCGCACAAAAAAGCAGTTTGATTAAAACTGAGTCATATTTTATGGAGAAAATGTCCTCTGGTTTTCCCTCTGATGTCCTACGACTGCTCTGCCTCAGCTCTGTGATTCACGGAGGTTCCTGAATGCAACATGTAGGCTGCCTGCAGACCAAAGCTGCAGCTGCAGCAGCGGGTCGTTGTTGGGGACAGCTCTGCTAAAATAAAAGGCTGCAGACAGACAGAGCAGTCGCAGGACATCAGAGGGAAAACCAGAGGAAATTGCTGTTTTATGTGATGTATTAATGTGTATCGTTAAGGTTTGTTTTCGAAGCCACGGGTCACAGTCAAAGTTACATATTGTTTGCTTTCACATATAGAACATGAGCTTATAAAATATGATACATTTTACAGATATAGGGACTAAAAAGAGCATAAATTAGCTACTTTTCCTAAAAATAAAATGGTATTTACGAATTACTTGCACAATATGCAATGTCTGCTGCCAAATGTCAATTAAAACAATGAAAACAGAGGATGTAGTTGATGATGTCTGCATTTACAGTATGATCATGAGATTTGTTTCTTTTCAATTGTTAAGCAGCCGTCACTTCTGATGAAAATCTATCTGACTCAGGCAGGAATGTTCACAGGTGATGGTAATGTAATGATGTTTTATTTAGGTAACATGTAGTCACGTTTGCTGAGGTTTGTAGTGTAAAGAATTCTGTCAACTTCCACAACCATTAGCAAACTGTGAAACCTGTAATGAGTCATGAAATGAGAAAGGTTAACTGTCAAGTTCTTACCCCAGTGAGCCCAGCTGGTGCTGTTGCCATGCCGACATGGAGCTCAGAGAGGGGCCTGCAGGCGAGCTGAAGCCGGACAGCTCTGCACTGTTCATGGAGTAATCTGACAAACAGAGAGATGACATCACATCACAGCACACATGAAACATAGAGTGATGTAACGAGTCAGGCTTGGCCGTCCTGGATGCATCTTCAGTATCAGTTTAAAAAGCGTCTTTGAAACTTTGCTCACATTCTCACAGTGAGCGGCTAAACCACCTGAAACTGTTTCACTTTCACAGACGTTCGCTGAAGACTTTCACTTGATGACCTAAATGCACAAAAGCTCTTCTACTCACTGAGGAGTGACATTCTAAAGAGACGTGAAAGTTGGCATTTGGAGATTATTTTTTATTTTACATTAAAAGACACTTTGTACCACTTACTGTTTGTATCTTTCTGTAACTTCACAACACAGACACAGTCGTGAGTCTAATCCAAGACAGATAATATTAACACAAGATCTCCCACTGTGCGCTGTGCTAATGGTGTGAAATGGTATATACACTTCCTGTCTCCTAAGTGGGCGGAGTCACGTTACCCATGGAGACAGGTAGTAACCACCATCCCTCCACCTCCTCTGGAAGTGTTATAATGTCGTTTGAATGGATAAAAGCAGATTGATTTTGCATTGCATGATATTTGTTTGATGTTTGAACTTTTGATTCTTGGTTTCACCTACAAGACCATTTAAATGTCCATTTATGTCCGTTGTGAAACAAGGCAGGAAGCACCGGTTCACAGATCTCACAAGAATGTGTTGTTGAGACAGAGAAAAAGTTAGTTTTCTTCTGATTTGTGTGTTTGAAAAATGACATTTTTGTGTCAGAATGTTCAGAAGGTATGTGTCTCATGAAAAATGGGTCCAATATGTATCTTGGTGACGATGGGGTGAAAGAATTGTTCATAATCTGTGATCATGTTCATTTCTCCCATAAGAATGAATGGACTCAAGACTGCTTCTTGTCTCCTAAATGGGCGGGGCCGTGGTGAAAAACCACGTGACCCTGATACAGGAAATAAATGGTCAGTGAGATGTCTCAATTTCCAGTCTAATCCAAACAAAACATGTAGAAGAGCTGCTTCCACATGTAGCTTCATAGTAAGAATGTCTCAACTTACAGAGCAAAAGAGTTCCTGGAACATTTCAATTAATTTCTGCAAAAAAACACTGAAAACGTAAAAGTTTACAGCTGTTGCTGATGCTGACTGCATTTGTTATGTTTTGTTTTTGATCTATTTATTATTCAGTTTGAGTTGCTTTGAAATCTGAATTGTTCTTCTGGGGAAAAATAAAGTTGTTTTACTGATGCAGCAATTGATGGAGAACACAAAACATAGAGAATAAAAGCAACGATTCGGTTCCTTTTTTAGCTCTTGTGTGGCATCGTTGCATTTACAGTTGCAGTTTGCAGTTACAGCCTACAAATACTTGTTATCATTAATTACCGTTATTATAAGCAGAGCTGATGCCGGAGTAGACCAGACTCTGGTGAGGCAGACTCGGTGTGGCGATGGAGACCACTGGTGTCGACAGAGGCTGGCTGGACTGACTGCTGCTCAGCCTTTGGTTACCCTAGAAACAGATAAAAACAGAAACACATAAGTTTTTCATCAAATTTTCTAAAAAGTTCCTGAAAAAAGCCTAAAATCAATTTTTTTCTTCAACTGCTGCTTCTCTGGGCTCAGACTGCACTTATACTGAACAGCAGAACAGCTGAACATAGCTTGTGATTCCCTGTTTCAACCACATGGTGTCAGTGTGGAGTGTTTTTCCTGCTGAGTCCTTTTACAGCGAGGAACAACTGATTCCCTTTGAAACTCTTACAGTACATTCAAGGTGCTATAAGAATTATCTTCTGGTGTGTCCACTCTTACTCATTCTTCAATAATTTACTTCATTTCCCAGAATGCATCCAACTTCCAGAGAGGGGGCCTGAAGTTGTTTGGTTCAGCATCCTGTTAAAAAAAAAGGCTGAACAGAGCTCGAGGATGTTGATGGAGCTGATCGTCATTACCGAGTTATTTCAAAACATACAGGGCTGAAGTCGAACCTCTGATCTTCTGAACTATGTGGCTCAATTTAAACTATTTTGCTAAATTCACTGTTTTGCATTTAACCAAGTAGCTGTCTTCTTAAGAAATAATCACTGCTTATTAACTTGATTGAATGTTTAAACAACAAAAAATACTTCATACCAGCAGGGAATTGATTCTCCACAGTGGTTTGGAGTCTTTCTGCCTGGCTGGTGAAACTGCAAGTAAATAAAAACTGGCGGCTCTTTGACTTGAGACATCTCTAACAGTAATTAGATGTTTAGTGTTGTTCTGCTCTGGGTGTTGGCATTCCAGCTTAATAATGTCAGCAGTGACATCATGCTGAATGAAGTCACTCACTGTTGAACACACACACACACACGCACACACGCACGCGCGCGCACACACACGCACGCACGCGCACACACGCACACACACGCACACACATGCATATATGCACTCAAGCGGGGGGTTGATCGGCCGATACATGCTTAGAACTGACAGATCATCAGAGTTAAGCCGCTGTGACTGCATGAAGGCCTGCATTGTGTTTCCTTCCTCTTTTCCTCCGTTCGATTTGGAAGGCAGACCTGCTCCGTTCAGTGTTTTGTTTTGAAGAAGCACAATGAGCAAATGAAAAAAAAAAAAAAAGAAGCAGTTCTTGCCTGCTGTAGAGACTGATATGCACAGAGGAGGAGGTGAAATGCAGTATCAAACAGAGGAGGTGGTCTCTGACCACAACGTAACAGCTTTTACTGCAGTGAATGAAAAGCAGAAACATTAACACATCGACTTCCGAGCAGTTACCACCTTCTTTCTGCTTAAACACTGAGGAAACATCAGCATGCTGCTGTTTGTGGGTTTGTTGCATGTTTTGCTGCACACCAGCCACACAAGCTGGTCTTTAACACTGTCAGACCCCTGAAAATCGCCATGATAACTGCTAACTGCTAACTGCTGCTGCACACAGTATGACAAGTGTGTGGCTAGCCTTAGTCGGCTACAGGCTCTGTCCTGAAAGAATAAACTCCCAAACCTGCAGAGGTTCCTGAAACTGTGACATTGATTAATGCTTTGAAAACATGCCGTCCTCAGTCTGTCGCTTCACCTTCTTACAAAGCAACGGATGATAGACACCGGACTTCTTTCTGTGGATTGATGTGACAGGACATGAACCTCTGTAGCCTGAGGATGAGCCGGGTACAAACGGTGTCCCTACCAACGGTCTGTTATTCATAGCAACAGTCTGTTATACAGAAGTAACAGACCTTAGAATGACATGATTGACCAATCAGAGTCGAGTATTCAAAAAAAATATTATAACGGCTAATAACACACATGGTGTCAGTTAGTGTCAGTTAAGTGCTGTGAAATGTAGGACTGTGCCAATAACAGAAGAGAAAAAGACGTACTTTGAAAATAAGGTATGAAATACATTCAGTCTGTTTGTTAGGAGCTCATGATGCACACATTAATTACAGGGAGAAACACAACGTAAACAAAACTGTGACTCTGCAAAAAGGCACTTATTGGTTATGACATTATGTCACTTATACCTTGAAGTCAATTCTGCTTAAAGTTTGACAAGCACCTCATTGATTTGAATTTCTCAGTCCAGAACAGAGAGATCCTCTGCTCTCTAAAAACAATGACTTCATCTGCAAACACACCAATCCTTTGCTCCACTCTGTGGTGAACTGCGTCATTTATTTACTCCGTGCTTGTCTGTGACCAACATCCTTTAAAGTTCATCCAACACAGTTCTGGTCCATCATAAACTCGGGCACTGAAACCTTTAAGGCCTGTGTTTACAGAGCTTTGCATGAGCAACTAAAAAGTTCAACTCTGAAACACTATGAAAGGCACAACTTCATGTTGTTGTTTAACACACACACACACACACACACACACACACACACACTCTTACCAGTGTTTGCATCATTCCTTTGGACTGAGGGATGACCACTCGGAGGTCCGTCTTGCGACTGTTAGGGACCAGGCTGTTCCCAGGGGACGGAAGAGGAGGAGATTTGGGTGGTAAGATCTTCCCCAAGCTGCCTCCAGCAGGTGAGCCCATGAGACCGTTCACTGAACACAGACATGGAGGAACAGAAGCACATTTAGGAGGTGATGGCAAGGAAATCCCGACTATCCCTTCAGAAGTGACTGACAGGTTGGCTGAGTGATTTATGGACAATAAGAGCTTTTCTAAATGACACAGGAACACTTGATGTGCAGTCTATTTAAATAAATATTTTGTCAGGGATATTGTCAGAATCTTACAGGTTTTTTTCTTTGCATAATGGATCTTAGAATTTAGACATAGAAAAAATTAGACTGTGTTAAAAACAGTGAAGTGAGGTCAGAATCAGGAGAGTACAGCTATATATTATACAAGAGATCTTCATGAATAATGGATCTTTTGCTCTTGACATTACATAATGGCAGTGTTCATTCTGCTGAGCACGAAGACGACAGGGAGGACAGTCTGCAACATCGACAGACTGCAGCCATGACTGAAGGTCCATCTTCACTGCTGGAACAACAAAGATGCCCTAAACAGCATTTAAGCTGAAAACTGTCCAAATGTTCTGTTGTAAAGTAATGACTTCAAGTCAGCGCTGAGATATCAGCAGGTAAAAGCAAATCTAACTACTTTAAGAAGAATTTACTGAAATTCCTGTGGTGCAGTAACTTACTCAAATGATAAATTGAACATGATACATTCACAGAGCAGACCCTGTAGATCAGAAATCACCAAACGATGAGTGGACAGAAGAGTTAAAAATGAACTCAACAAACGACCTGAGCTACACATGTGGGCTGCACTCTTAATTTTCAGAAACTTCTTTATGTTCTATTCACCCACTTTTACATTTCCCCAGCAGCTTTTTTAATTAATAAAATTGTCTTTAAATTTACATTAGCGGTAAATGCTTTCTTTTTTCTGCAGTTGGAATTAAAAGTTTGTAAATTTCTTGTTGTCATTTCTACGTCTTTAAAACTCACAACACCACTACAATAATAAAATACGTGAAAAATAAATATATAATATGATGAATATAAAACAA
>JAPQLA010000001.1:5821641-5838876 GCA_029822935.1 Naso vlamingii | reverse complement strand
TTGACTACCAGTGTTTGAGCTAAGCTAATTAGCGGTGGGCGAGCTCTGCCCGTCTCTTCCTTGTTACTGCACGAGACGTACACAACAGATGTACTCTGGTTGGCGTCTAATTCCCAGTCAAGTTACACGGGTAAAAACTGTTTTACATCTCGCTATCGACAACAGTGTCTACAAGCGACACCATCAAGCAAAATAAAATGCGAGCTGGAGCAAAAACAGGAAGGGGAAGGTGTAGCCGCGTTGCTTCCTGAGGAGTTTCATGCTACAATCCCTTGATTTCCAAAGGTTGACTACCTCAGCTTTGAATAACTGCTCGAGTGTTAAAACAACCAACAAATATTTTTCAGATTATGGTTTTGAGACTCTTGAATCTTTTCCACAAATGTGCATGTATGTACATACATAGCATGCATTTTATCTTTTAGCATTCATTCTGCAAAAAACATGGCAGGACCCCTCGTACACCTGCCTGTTGACCCCAATAAAGCCCAGTAAACAGGGCCAACACAGTAAGTTCAAAAGCAGCAAACCATAAAAAAAAAATCTTTTTTCATCACGCACTAATTAAAACCACCAAACCGGTCTTTAATGTCCTCTAACATAAATAATACAGGAAGTCAGAGCTGTAGAAGGTTAATCACTCTGGCTCGTAACAACACTGAGTTGTGTTTGGGACTAAGCAGCACAGAGTAATTGGCAACCCTTTCATCCCTCCTCCTCATTAAAAACAATGGGTTCGTCTCTAATTGCTTTGACCCAAGCATGACCTCTGCTCCAATCACTCCAACAGAGAATCAATGAGGCTTCAAGCTGATGCTACTCAGCATGAACCTCAAGGCAACCCTCCAATCATCTGTTGCCAGTAGAAGAAAGCCATATCTGCCTGCAATATGTGCAGAGTGGAACACCATTTTGGTTTGCCAGATTTTAGAGCTGATCCTGGTTGAGCCCATGGAAATTCATTCATCTATTTGCTGGTAGATGTCAGAGTTTCTTATTTCATTGCTGTTTTTGCAAAAACGTGATGGATACAGATCTTTTTTTTTCATGTCTTCACCTTCCCAGCAGATTTGCACATCTTCTTGCTCTCCTCTTCTTCTCTTTTTGGCTCAATCTTGTCCTCCTTCCTCCAGCAACTTATTTGCATCATATCCATCAGCAGAGAGAGAAAAAGAGAGAGAGAGCAGTTCTCTTGCTCGAGGCATAACGAGGCGGACTGATAGAAGATTCTTCTTCCCCCTGGCAAACCAGGACATTCTTTGAAGTTCTATTAAATGGAGTTTTTATTAAAGTTCTTAGGGGAACTTGAACATGGTAAACAGCCAGGCTACATGGTGGACCTGCTCCCCGAGGGAGGTGGAGTGAGATCAGCAGACTTGTTTACTGGCTGAAATGTTCAACACTCCCCTGTTTATAGCAGAATTCAATGTGTTGAGCCTCCCCACGTGCACAGCTGTGAATTTGAGTTTTCTTTGATGTAGGGAAAACGAATGACAATTTATGTAAAAACATAAAGGAGTTGCAGCTCGAAACGATATTAGCATTTTCTCATGCAAATGATGCTCTTGCACAATGCACAATCTTTGCATAAGGAGCGGTTATTACATGTTACAACCAGCAGCGTCTGCTGCAAATGAGTCTCCTTGTGAATCTGCTCAATGAGAAAACCTGAGATTCAGTAAAGTCGATCTTAAAATGTTCCACTTCAGCGTATTCAGTGGCTTGTTGAGGCAGGAACATGCCTTTCATGACAAGGAAACCAAGTGCTGCTGCTGTCTGCTGCCAGGCACAGCAGGAGCGCAGGCTGTGATTAATTCATCACCCACAGTTAGACAGGCTAGCCTCTGGTATCACGCAGCTCAAGTATTGACGCTGGCCTCTTCTGCATGGCAGGTTACTGAGCTGATGAATTTTTCCCTAAAAATCTCATAATTAAACTCATCTCTCTTCACCAGCAGCCCGCTCGTTTAATACAAAGCTGAGGAACGGGCAGATTAGGCTTAAACTGATATCGACCTTCAGGTCAGCTAGCAAACTACGGTGCTGTATGAGTCACTATACAGGTTTTTACAGGTTACAGGTTTACATGTGTTTGCTCAGTCATCACACGCAACACAGCAAAGACAAACAGTATTTACAATATACATTCTCCATCGTCTAACATAAAGTAATTAATGATGATAATGACTGAAAAGGTACAGGCAGAAGCGTAATGCTTATATATATGCCTTCCCTAAAAAAAAAACTAAAAAAAAACTTGCATTAAATTAAGCTACCCATCAGAAAAAGACAAATAAAAATGATAAAGAAACACAAAAACAAAACAAAAACAGCCTACTTCAATGTGGAACTCTAAAAACAGCCTCAGAAGCCATTCCTTTGTTAGACATTCTTAAATTTAAGTCGGCATTTTTCCAAAATTTAACCCCAACGACAGAAATACATCTCCTTTTAATCCCTTTTTTAGTTTTTGGAACAATAAACTTACAAACATCGGTTAGACCATATTTACACTCATGAACTAAAAAGAACCTTTGCACAGAACCTGGCAGTGACTTTGTTTTAGCTCTGTACGTTAATTGCATTATTTTAAAACAAAACAAATCATTACATTTCAAAACTCTGGACTTCATAAACAATGGGTTTGTGTGAGCATAATGACCAGCCTTATTAATGTGATGTGTAGCTCGTGTTATTGAATTAATAGCCATTTTAAAAGCTGATTCCAATAACTCTGCACAGTACGACATACATGGAAGTATGAGCAAGTATTATACAAGGATTTAGGATTTAATATGTCCTTAGATTTGTAAGGGATTGCTATTGATTTTGATATTTTACCTTTTATATACTCAATATGTTTTCTCTGTGTTAATTTATCGTATCTGCAAGGAGATCAGGGTATAAAAAGACTATTGGAGTGTATTTATGTCGAGGCATTATTACAAAAACAAGCCCATAGCTTCAGGGCTGCATCCACTGACACCCAGAGCTCCAGCGTGCTGCAGTGTTACTCTCAATCTCCCAGCCTAGTAAAAACTCCAAGACAGCAGTCTGCTTATTTAATTAGTGGCCCACTGTGATGTCATTTCATTATTGTGTTGCTTTTACGACAGTGGGATAAGATTTTCCTGTCTCAACACAGAGACACTGATGTCATGCCTGCAACACAAATTGAAACACAAGCTGCTCTGTAAAATATGCCGATGCTTCCATACTCTCTGTTCCTTTCTTAAAAAACACACACTGGTCTTCAGCTGAACTTTCAATACTGGCACATGAGCATTTCTGCTCTCCACCACCGTCATGTTTCATCATATTTGACAGGAAGTGATCTTGGACTGAAGGGAAGTGACAACGTCTTGGCTACATATTTTGTTTCCAAAATTTAATCATACTGAATAATATTTATAACAAGAAAAGAAGCTGCAGCTCTGCTGGGCAAGAAAGCTAAGAAGAAATTCCAACCACAACTGCTCTCAAACAATTCCATGTCAAGAATCCACACACACTCCCATTATTTCACATATGAACTCCAGACAATGTCCGCAGAATGAAAACATGTGAGACTGACATGCTGGAAATGTTTGTCTTTCTCCTCGGTTTTGGCGAGTGGTAAAGCCTCAGCAGAGCTTGCAGAAGGCCATGATACAACAGTGGATGAGGCTAACAACTTATCCTTACTGACGACTGCTTTTGTATTGGTATCAGTACTACATGTGTTTGAACGCAGCTGCAATATTAACAAAAGCGTACAAACCAATACACAGGCAAGCAAAAAATATTGTATCTGCAGGTTTCCGCAAGGAACATTTGAGACTTTTTAAGTCCTTTTTAAGACCTTAAAGCAACAATATGTAACTTGACCGTGACCTGCAGCTTCATATGTCGCACAAAACAGCAATTTTTGTAGAATCAGGTCACATTTTAAGGAGAAAATGTCCTGTTTTTCCCTCTGATGCCCTTCGACTGCTCTGTCCGTCTGCAGAGTTTTATTTAGCGGAGCTGTCCCCAACAACGACCCGCTGCTGCAGCTGCAGCTTCAGTCTGCAGGCAGCCTGCATGCTGCTCTCAGGAACCTCCGTGAATCACAGAGTCGAGGCAGAGCAGTCGTAGGACATTAGAGGGAACACCAGAGGACATTCTCTCTGTAAAATATGGCCAGATTTTACTAAAACTGCTGTTTTGTGCACATATTAACTTGCATTGTTAAGTTTCATTTTCGAAGCTGCAGTCCGTGGTTAAGATCCATATTGTTGCTCTAATGCTGGGCTTACATGAGAAAAATCTGGTGCCTTTAAAGTGTCCAGGAAGATTTCAATTTCTTGAAAAAATTGGATTAATTCCAATCAAATATGTATTGAGATTAAAAAAAAATGTTAGGCAGCCTAGATAAGGAAGGACAATATCATGGCACATAGATTTGGCCTGTAATATTCTTTATTGGGTTGCAGCACAGCGGCAGTGGAAACAGACATTTGGCTGTATAGCTCCCAAAATTTGCACACCAAATCTGCCTGCATCTGCCATGTGGCGAGTGTTCTGTGTCAACTTTTTGGTTGATTTCTGTTACACGTGTTTTGTTGTTTACTCCTGACAGTTTTCACAGATTCACAGCATTTCTGATTTGTGTCGCAATGGCAGCTGAGCTTTATGGATATTGTAGTATTTTGACTTGTCCAGCATGCCAAACTGATTTAAAAAAAACATGACATCTCCGAAACAAGGTCAAAATATTTAAAACTAGTGACCATCACACAAATCAACAGATTCTTGGAAAGTTTGTTGGTTCTTTGTTGAGTAACATTGAAAATATAAGCAAAAGAGTGTTGATTTATTGTTTTTAACATAAAATTCATTTCATTTCAGTTCCTTTCCACGTTATGTGCCCTAGTCATGCATGGCCCCCTACAGTGTCTTTACACCCCCTGGAGTTTCCCACCCCACAGCTGAGAGAAACGCTGTTCTGCTGGACTCCAGGGGAGCTCTAGACCTCATTCGGGGTCAAACAACTGTCTCCATTAAAAATGTGTCAAAGAGCAATATGTGCACTGAAATGCAGAGCGAATCAGACAGTGAAAGACAAATATCTCTGCTCTCTCCTGCTCTATGCTTCCTGCAGATGAGCTTGCAGAGCTACTTACAATAGCTTCATCTCTGAGAAGCATCTCTAGCCTCAGCCCAATCTTTTGATCTACTAAATGATATTATAATGAATTCTTTAACATTTTTGTTTGTTCCTGCTCTCATTGAAATTCTGTGCTTTCAGCAAAGTGATATCATCCTTTTAATGTTGTGAAGAGATGGTAAGTAGATCTGAGGACTCTACCCTGAGGGTCCTTCATGCAATCCCCCCGCTATCGTAACCCCTCCTTCATGCACACACACTCCAACACTACCTCTTCTCTCTCTGAGATTATTACATAAAGCAGTGAACTCTTTGCCAAGTTGCTACAGCACAGCAGAGTTCAGCTGGAGCATTTATTCAAGTCTTACATGCGGCAATGGTGGCACATGCAGATGTAGTGACTGGTAGTTCCTTCAAACTTTCTCCATAAGTTTCGTTTTAATCTGTTCATTTTTTTAGCTTTATTGCTGGAACACATATGACCTAAGAGAGAAGTGCTGTCAATGTTGGAAAAGGAGGCACTTGTTTTGGATGAACAGCAGCAGATTTTTGAAACGATCACTGCCTGAGGTAGAGAGGAAAGCGAGTTGGGGTAAGAGCCGTTAGTCCAGTTTGGACTCAGGACTGGTCTTGGCTAACTTTAGATCACAGGAAAATAAAATTGATGAAATGGGACTTTTGCTGGCAAAGCAGTGGAAAGTCGCAGATTACTGTGCCGGCATCTTTGCACAGACTTGTCTCCGACACAACATCCTCGATTCAGTTGTTGCACTCTACGAGCGCGCAGTGTTCTGAGCCGACAGAACAGCAGGAAGAGGGGAGGCGGACTCTGTGTGTAACAGCAGTGACGCTCAGATCTCAAATGAGTTTAAGTTGATGGACTTTTATTTTGAAGATGCCAACTGCATAATCATCAAGTGATTCCTTGTCGTTCATTTCTAACCCAAACTGGATGTTGTGGTGACACTGGAGGTGGTTACAGAGATTCGTACTGTTACCTTGCGATGCTGCGACGATGCCAAAGCATTGCTTGCAGACTGTGACTCTTTGTGCATCGGCGTCAGGTTTAAAGGTGAAAAAGTTTCACGCTATGGAATGTCCACCTTTTTCAGCACGAGTACATCATTACTTTTGCTGTCGCTGCCACAATCTTCCTCAACGGCGCTCATTTTTTTCTTTTGCATGTAAAATGTGGCTCTAACTCAGCGCTTTAACTCTCTGAATTACACAGACTTCTGCCTCCTTCGTGCTTGTCTGCACCGCCCACGCTGCGTCTGGTTACTGTAGCTACAATGAGTGACAGCGAGCACCATAAATGAGGAATAGAAATGAGGGAAGTGACTGAGTTGTTTGACTAAATCATTGGCTAATCTTTGGCCTGGTTGCTGAATTAATTGTGTGTTTTGCTTTACACTGTATGAGTGTGACTGATAAGAGCATCTGGGATTGTTGTACAGTAAATAAGTGAACACGTGAATGCAGCGTGATCTGAATGCACAGGGAAATACGAGCGAGTCAATCGCTGTCATTTAGAAATGAGATCGCATGTGTGTATTGTGTGACTTTTGTGTAACAACAGAGTGACCTATAGAGCTAAAAAACAACCAATGCAGCCAATCAACTAGTATATTGCACATGCGCATATAATTAAGGGGGTTTTTTTCTCTAAAAGAAAGCAAGTTTGGAGGAAACACTGAAGTTGTACAAGATCATTATAATGTAAAACAGAGTTAATCGGAGTTTGATTGATTGATTGATTGATTTGACTGATCCTGTGATTGTGGGGATGTTGCAGTAGTTTTAAAAGTAAGATTAGTGACACAGAAATTTTCCTTTTTGTAATAATGTCTCATTTAACTTGTCGGAGGCGCTGTGAGTTGAACATACTTGTGAATCAAGTTTGTGGAAGTTGCTGGAGAGTTGGCACCATTAAGATCAGTGTAAAGACTCCGAGCAGACTCAAACCACTCTCTGGTCTGGACGCTGCCTCTGCAAATCAGCACTGAGTTTAATTAAGCCAAGCCACACTGCCATTGACCCAACACTGCTGTTTAAGTTGGCAGGGCCAAAGGAACCTATTTACTGTGAGCAACAAAGGCAGTTTTATACGACTGAAGGAAAGTAGATTGCAAGGCTAATATTTAGAAATTGTTTTATTTGATTTCTGTATTTATTGAGTGTAATTTCTGAGCTCCTCTGCAGCATTTATAGCATCAAACGTGCAAGTGTGTGGCCCAGCGGTCAGACGGAAGGCAGCCAGAGGTTTGGCTGGTTTGGAAGGACCAGTGCAGGCCTGATTACTGGGGCGACCCGCAGAAAGACTTTTCAAGTCCATGGATTAGGAGATCTTCCAGAAACCACAGCAAGAGGAGAGGAGAGACGAGTAGAAGAGGAGAAAAAAAGGAAAAAGGAAGAATATCAACCAAAGCTTTCACTGCTAGAGTATTACTCAACACAGTAAACATGATTTCATCTTTAATTCCCAATAGACACGTAAAACACATTTAATTTTTCCCCTGACCCCTCAACACTGTCTGCAAGTAATTTAAATCAGGAGAATGCAATCTGAATGTTTTTACCAAATACTGTGTGAAGGACTGGACCTGGAAGTCGAGTTTACTGTGGCTTAATTCAATTAACTGAAATTGTGGTTTTATGTCACTAGAAAAAACATTAAAACACAAATGAATGGTTGCGATTATCAAAGCTGCCCCCATAAAAAGGACCGATCAATAAAACTGGTTTGGCATTGACTGACACTTTGGTTGGATTTTGCAAAAGCAGTTGCAATACATGCAAGAAAGGAAAAAGTGACTTCACTACTTTCAAATGCACAGATAGTTGTTTCAGTTTATACAGGACTATCGTCTTGTTTTCAAATATATTTTTTCCCTTGTTTTATACCAGCTTTCGGTAATAACATGACACTACGCAGAATGGTGTTGAAGCACTGGTATAATGTGTGTGGCGCGTTCTTGTCCAAACTAGGGCAGCATTATAGTATGGGATGCAGTACGGTGAGATCAGCTGGATGCCAGTTTATGCCGAGGTCAGACTACAGAGGTCTGTTCAAATGTTCACTGTGTCAGATTAGGTGATTGAAGGGTCATGAATTCTTGCCGTGTCGCGGCTGAGAGACATGACAGACTACATGTTGCTCCCCGATCAATCATTGTTTGCAGTTCACAACGTGCGTGACATCAACGGCAAGGAAGCGCTCACCACTGACTGCCACTGACAAGCCGTCGTGAAGGGTACAGAAAAAATCAAACATGTTAGTCTTTCTGTCATAAGGTCGCGAGGCGTCCTAGATGCAGCATCAGTTGTTGTTGAGTATGACACACTACGCGAGATGAATCAATTGTCGCGCCCGATGCTCAATGACTGTTTCCAAGCCAACCTGATGCCCTTCGTCTTCCCAGTCGGGCTATCAACAGGCTGATATCATGCAGTCTGACCTCGGCATTATAACCAGGAGAAAAATGCAGCAACTAATACAGCCTTTAAAAAAGTTCTGTGTGGAACTGCTTCAAACAACTGAATGAAAACGAGCCGCAGTGCAAACTGTACCAGGAGTGGCTTACACATCACAAGTTAGTAACAACTTTGCAAAGCAAATAAAGAGCAAAGAGCCCAGCAGGAGCAGGCTACCTGTCCACTGTTCAACACCAGACAAAGTTAAAATAAATGACAGCCCACATCTGAAAAATAATCGCGAAAAGCATGTTTTACTGATTTTACTGATTAAGGAAAAACTAAACCTAAAAACTTTAGAAACTATATAATAATAAAGCAGATAAGCTGCACACTCGGTTGACAGTGTTGAAAAACGTACACCAATCATATGTGGCAGTCACCTGTCATACATAAAAATACAAAGAGCGGTTCTGCAGATCAAAACAGCTGCATGAAACTAAACATCTGGTAAACATACTTCTCCAAAGCTCTGTACATCTGTGTGTGTGAATATATGCATGCATTTGTGTCTGCATGGTGGTGCCTCGCCAGCAACAAAATGGCTAGCATCAATTCTACTGTCATGCCAACACATTTCTCTATCAAAAAGACATTTGATTGATGTGATTTGTTTTTGATTAAGTCATGAATAAAAATCATATATTTAACCAGCCTTTGGAGAATATTACAGACAGTAATTCCTCCTCCTTGAGATTCTGAAAGAAAAAAAAATCTTATTTCCAAATAAACTTAGAAAAAGTAGCTGATGAAATTTTTTATTTTAAATTGCAGTTGCAACTGACAAAGATGTTTTCCGCGTTTTTCGGCAATAGAGGAAAGTGATACTCCAGTTCTTTTATTCTGGAAATTAAATGACAGCAGTAATTGACCTCTGAGAGCACTTCTCCCATTGAAAACATGCTGCTTTTCTCTTCAAATGAGTCATTCCCCGGAGAAACAATTGTGCACACATCTGTTTGTGTGAAGACCATCTGTAATGAATCAAGCCATATTACTGGACGCAACCACCAGTGAAAAATACAATAATGTTATTTTCCAAAACAGACATGATGTCTAATGACATCAAATAGAAAAGGGAATATTCCATGTGGGTCATAAAATTTAGTGTGAATATTTAAGCTGCCAAAAGTAAACCAATATGAATTGTGCTCTTTCATAACTGCATGTTAGCAGTAGCGCAGACAGGTAACAAGCATGCAACAAGCTTCCTAAATGACAAGCCTTGTGTTGTGCATCGTGTCACTGGTTTAGCCAGGCATCACCACTCTGTGGATAAGAAATGCATCAGTCCACACAGGAGCAGCCTGTATGAGCTCAGGCTCAAGGAGGATATGTAGCTGACTGAAAAAAACTCAGTCCGTCAATCAGTAGCAGAGAAGTTCAAATAGGCTCTCAATAAAGTACACACACACACACATACAGTGCAGTCTCTATTTCTTCAGCATGTGGTGCAAAAAGAGAAGCCTGTCCTTCAGAAGTGTTGCTATTTCTGTTTACCACAAGGCCCAAAATATTCTGTCATTAGGGAAACTAGGGAAAGGAAATACCACTGAGAAACACATGGATCTCATACAGCCACACAAAGAAACCACACTGACAGGATTATTTTCACAATGTCCATGTGTCCATTTCAGTAAAAGTATCTTAAATAATATTTTCTTACTTTTCGAGGGAAATCATCAGGTTTTTTCTACCCCTTCTCTGACTGCTTTAACATTTGTCTAACTCTTTATAAATCCAATTCAGCTAAATTTTACAATAAAAGTTATAAATGGTCAGAATTTGGTGTGCTTTTCTTGGGATAATATTAAAAAAAGAAAAATTGAGCATTCCAGCCACACTGAAATGCTACCTACTCATTAAAAAAAAAGTCAAATTCATTTTTAACTTTGTGTTTTGTTCCTTTTCTGGCATGAATTACAATAAAAATAGAAGCACAGGGAGGTGTAGAGAGAGTCTGCAACAATTACACATTATGACTTTCTTCATTTTGTGGCGGCAATGTGGTGAATTACAGCCACCTTCAATGACAAAGCAAAAATGGAAAGAAACAGAATTGATGGAAGAGGTGCAGTGTTATTCACATCATGTGTGTTATTTAAACATGATATCAATACTTCCTCAAGGTTTGTCATCAGTACCCCTACTTCATACACTCACTAACCTGGCAGCACAGAGGAGCTGCACAAGCACCACAGACACATGATGATGTCACAGTGAGGCCGACCTTTGACCTGAAGTCATCCCTTTATACTTTTTTTAAAAGACATTTTTGAGAAGCTTTGTCACAATTAGCACATAAATCTTGAGTTATGGCAAAACATGTTATGTGAGCTCATGGTGACCTCGGCCTTCGTAAATAAATTGAACACAGGCGTCCCTGAGGTATCACTTTCACGAGGATGTACATGTGTGCAGCTTCACAACATTACATCTGCTATGACAGGTGTTACCAGGAGAATGGTGTGAAAACAGTATAACACAAATGTAAGAAATGTCTGATTTATATCTTTGGTAGCTTGCCTGTATCTTAACTTGGGCGGCGGCCCATTTAACTACAGTACAGGTCCCAACAAACTTTTGCACAACATCTTTAAAAACAAGCAACTGACCAGGACAACCAACAAAGTCAAAAGAGACAGAGGCAGAAATCACTTTGAGGTGAAGGTGAATTTTAGTTTACAAGCCAATGCGAGATGGAAGCAATGAAAATATGGGATTAAGGTCACGTTTAACAGAAGCAGCCCTACTAAAAACAGAAAGGTCTTTCCTTTCTGTCTTCCAAATATGTAAAGCGCTGTAGTATGCATGAAAGGCCAGCAGTCCATAGACTGACTTCTAAACTTATTCTTTAATTCCTCTCAACAGACTGTCGTCATATTCGACCTGTGTTTGATGCACTGTTGACTGTTTAATCAGAGTTTGTTAGTGGCTAGAGCGGAATGCATTGACTTGCACTAGCATTAGCATTAGCGTCATCACTGTGTTCACAGGCACTCCGCTTGCCAGTTTACAAAGCCAGAAAAGTAGATGCAGTTTTAAAAGATTCCACTCTGGAACCCGGTCTCAAAAGTTTGCAGTTTCAGGGGCGCCAGCACACCGCTGTCATACAAAAGGAAGGCCGAACTGCAACAAAAGTGTTTTTTCTATGCGAAAACTTGCGCTGTGTGCCTCTAAAACTCAATGAAAAGTGTTTCACCTGTAGCAAAACTGATTTTACTATTAATTGCGATTATAAATGTCACGGTAGGATAACAGTAAGAATTCTGTAAGCTACGGTATCTTGACAAGTCATTATGCGGGAGGCATGGGAAATCTTTCAAGAGTCACATAGTGTGTGTGGGTGTGTGTGGTCTTTCTACCTTTTGATAAAAAATGCTTTATTGGCATGAATATTTAGTGAATAAAACTGCTGAAGCCAAAGATAACCGTATAAAACAATTTTAATTAGACAATTCAACATCACCATTAGTTTTAGGCTATCCAGTTAGTTGTATAAGTGTAGGCCTAATCTTTACTTACTTAAAAATAAATTATCATAATATACAAGTAATATTTGTTTGGCTACATAAAACTAATTCAGAAAGGTTAATGGGAAAGGAGAGGAATCGTGAAATCGTAAAACCATGACTTTTTTTTTCTCTGACAATAATCATGACACCAAAATCTGACATCGTGACATCCCTCATTGTGTGACGTCTAAATTTCGTCTTTTCAGTTTATTAACTCTACCTTGCACAAACAAACCTCATCAACTTCCAAACCAACATGACATTAATTGCTATTAATCACCTCTATGACTGAGGTCATACGCTCACTTCATGAGAGTGACTTCATGGACTCCCAGCCCTGTCACTGACCACAATGCTGAAAACGTAACTGACACGCTCACCAGCAACAGAATGGTAAGCGTCAAATCCAAACTCACACAAACATTTTTCTCCAGCGATAACACCAGGTGCATTTAATTAAACAGTCAGGGCAATTTCCCCCTGAGGACCACTTAACTTAGTTAAAGTAATGATTTGATTTTCATGAACAAAATCAAAGGCTGAGGTAACCCTTTTTCGGGTGAAAAACACTTTTTGGAGGGTTTCCTGTTTTATCTTGGCATACAGAGCAGTCTACACTGTCTATTAATGCATATTTCAAATATTTTCCACAATGTTATCCAAATGCTTACAATCTCATTAATGTTGTTTTACATAAATTATGGTGTACAGATGACTGACGGTTGGGCCACTTTGTGTCGTATTGTTCTAGAAATCAGCCATCCTAACTATCAAGGAAATCCAAAAGTAACACTTTATGATCTTTAAATGTAAACACTTGAAACATGCATCTTAATCTGATTAACAGTGTTCAGAAAATCATGAACCCATTATGCACAAGGTTGTGAAATGCACAATAACAGAGTTTCTGAAGTACCTTGAAGAATTTACAGTATCTGGCACAAAGAAGTCCTACTTTGACTGAGTGCGTGTGAACTGGTCATCTTTAAAGTCGGATGCATTTTTAGACTTCAGAGCACATGTTGTGTTGCATTTACTCTTAATCCAGAATTACTGAATTAAGTCAACACATCTCGCATTATTTATAAACTTGCATCACAGGACACGACGCTAAATTTCAGCCTTTAGCCTCGGAGTCAGTCCTCCGGCCACATTATCCATCACTCAGCAGCCAAAATGCTAACAGGTGTTGGCAGGACTTTGAAACTTATCTGTGACATGTCCAAATGACTGACAGGAAGGAGCCACTTGAGGTATTAGAAATAAGCTATGAACACAACATTAATGTATTCTCTTACTTGAGATGCTACAACAAACATGTTAGCAAGCAGCTGCCTAAACACGACAACATTAGCGTTCATTTGAGGTTGTGTTCTGACCGCCAGGTAAATTGCTGTGGCTCTGTTTTTGGTCTCCTCTGGGAACTCTGGTACTGTCTGCTAAATGCTCATGTCAGCATGCTAACATGTTCACACTAACAACAACATGAAGTATGTGATCACAGATTGGCAGAGAAACGGAAATATTTTGAACTGCAATAAGCCTGAGCAAATAATCTGGCACCGTGCATTTTACAGTTACTGCCAATGACACTACCAGTTGTCCCATTGCCAGGGGCAACTTTTGCAGGGATTAATATTATTATTATTTATTTATTCGAGTGTTTTAGAGACTGTGAAACAACCTTTTGTTCACTATTCACACAACTTGAGATATAATTTGCACTCTAACAGTGCTCAGCAGCCAGCAGCCTGTTACACTGACGTCAGTGAAGTGCAACAGTCAAAGTCAATTAACAAATTTCCTCTTAAGTATTAAGGAGTATTTGGACTTAATTAATAAAAGACCGCAATAAATGTAAGTGGTTCAATCACTGAACATGGCATTTAATGGAAAGTAATATAACAGTGCTTGTTAACACTAATGAAAAAAGCTCAGAATGAATAATTGGAGGAATAAATGACAGCTAGTTAGCTGCTAGCTAGCACCTATACTGGATGTAAAGAATCACCAAGTAGCAGATAAACTCATAGCTTGTTTGTCAAATCACGTTTAAATTTTCACGCGTTTGAAAGACTGGCTCATCCTTTGCACCTGAGTGACACCCCAGGGCTCAGGATGTGTTTGGGAGGGTTTGCATCGAAGAGACACGGTTCACTAAGTCACAAGGTATATTTCAATATTCTTCTTATTGTTTAAGAGGCTGTTATTTTCTTCGAACAAGTAGAACATGACCCGTACTTTTCCTGTGGGCGAGTGCTTTTGACACCTTTGTGTCAAGCCCTGAGTTACACAGCACTGTAAATCCATGTGAAACAGCTAAGGTGCAAATATTCCAACTCTAGCTTAGCTGCTCATAATAGAAACTTAAATTCCTAAGTGTTGGTGACATCACAACTGAACCAAACTCTATAAGAGATACATCAAGACCTCACACTGCATAGCAAAATGACAGCAGCCTATACAGTATGTGCTCCAGCCAGACAGTGTCCAAGACATCTCAGCGTGCTAACAGATAACCGACTGAAGACAGGAGACCTCTTTCATCCTATGTGCTCCCCGTGGTCTCAGCAGCCGGACAGGGTGACAGTGCAGCCATGACCTGATTACCTGTCCCTTGAAGCCTGTAATCACTAAAGCCAGCAGACAGGCACTTTCAGTCTGCTGACAGAGAGGATAATTGAAGGTGATGCTGCATGCTGCTAGCCCTGCTAATGAAATATGAAAACAAAGAGCAGGGACAAGCCAGCAGGGCACCACAGAGGTCGCAGCTGCAGAGCAAGACGTCTTCTGTCTGTTCACCAGCCACTCTCCAATTTACCTGCCAATCACACATTTCAAATATTGCTGCGTAGAGGAAGATCTGTGGATTAGATTCCTTTACAAGCCTACACAACAGCTTTTGTAACGACTGGTCTTTTCCACAGACATTCTCATCAAGCCCAGGTTTAACTGTCACTGGTCTTCAAAGACAAAAGTGTGATGTAATATTGTTTTACTGGTCATATGAAGAACATGTTTCACCCTTCATCATTTACAGCACAGAGGGGTTGTATGTATAATGTGCATGGTATCAAAACTGACAGCTATCACAGCATGAACATTTACTTTTCTACATTGGATTCTAACTTGTGACATCAAATTGTATGACTTTTGGAAAAAAATATTTTCGGACATTATTTTTGTAAGTGTTCGTTCAACCAAAATATCCCTTCTGTTTCCACTCCTTTACGGATCATTGTAACTGACATGAAGTGTGTGATGTCGTGGTATTACCTCGGATGGTTTTTGTCTCCTGAAAATCACATACTTTTGCAACCCTACAGCATGAAGGCCTTTACACAATGGATGCAGTGTTTTTTGTTTGTTTGTTTTGTGTGATTAATTAGCACATCAATAATATTTTTCGTTCTGCTGATTGGGCACGAGTATTTTCACACAGAACGCAAACATCATGCCAACACAAGCAGAGTCTCACAGCCTCAGTTCAACACAAAACGTTGAAAAGAACAACGGATAAAAGCACCAAAACCAACATACACGGCTAATAGTACAACAACATCTATGTGATTATTTAACAACATATTGGAGAGTTATGTTAGCTCACTCTGCTGGTCTGTCTGTAGGCTAACGTTACTGATGCTTCATACCGGGCTACCGTCGGGACGGAGTGAGCCGTCAAAACTCTTGCACAAGTTCGTTCCCCTCTGTTCCTGTTGCAAATTCATGTCGCTGTGGGTTTGAATAGTTTCAATGCCAAATATGACAGTTAGTATTCCGCATTTTCTTGGCATTTATTCATGAAGCTCCCAGTGTGTAACAGCCTTAACAATTAATTCTGCACCAGTAATGTCACTCACAGAGCTGTGAGAGGACTTTTTTGTGGATTTGATTTAGCAGCTAACCGGCTACGACACCCGTCCCACAGCAGCCAGAGAAAGCCCTGAACTGACACTTCTTACTCTTGCTTCTTATTCTTTAAGTTCTTAAAAATACAAGAGAGCTGAGAGTTCCTACTTTCAAAAAAATATAAGGAGCCACATTTTAAGAGTAAACCAGTAGCTATTAGCTCATATTAGCTAATGTCAGCTAAACATTTCTGTAAAAATGATGTCACAGTTTGCCAATTTTACGTTCTTTTAGCAAAAAAACTTTTTTTAAGTGATTTTAAACACACTGCTTCACACATTTGTTGTTCCCGATCACTAACTAATGCTTTTTTTGCAAGTTACATATCCTTTTAAATTGAATTAATCATTTTGACGTAGTCACGTGATTTATCACAAAGAGGCTGTGTTATAAATATTACCCATGCACATTTAACCTTAGAACTCAAAACAGGTGGAGCAACTTTAGAGCATACTATGAACTTGGGGGTATTAAGGTTTTCAGTATATCAGGGTATTTAGAAATCCCAAAGGAATGATTTTTAATAATGTCAACAATACAGACACTCCTCTTTCTAATAAACTGATAGAGCGATGCTGTTTTGAGGTGACGCGGGGTCGGGCCATAAATCAATAACGTGTTGTATCGTGATATGAGACAATATCATGATATGGAGTGAGTGTCGTCTTTTCCTGGTTGAAAAGGCTTCATTACAGTTAAGTGATCTGACTCTCTGAACTTTCCAGACTGTTCTTTTACTTACCTCTACCCACTTATCCACATTACTTTTGATTATTTATCAAAAAATGTCATTGGGTTAATATTCTGTGAAATCACCAAGAGTCACACTTACAATACTCTCACAGTATCGAGGTATTTGGTCAAAAGTATTGTGATATTTACTCATTTTATTACTTCAGCTGTTCCCACCCTTCAGAGTGGACATGTCATCAGTCATGACCTACATGATCAATAATTTATCAATATGACTGATATGAAACTTCACTGTAGTGATAGGGTTTTTCAGCTGTTTCACCCAGGCCTCAGGTGATGTACTGCAGTGCACAATACATGCAGACCAAACAATGTGATATATGTGCAGCTCAGCTTTTACTTTTTTTCACAATAAAGTTCTGTACGGAAAGCCTTTCGGGAAGAAACTCTTAAACTCTGCACAGGCCCTGGTGCTGTGATGGGACAAGTTACATTAATGTTTGGCTCCAAAGTCAG
>JAPQLA010000001.1:5758927-5809440 GCA_029822935.1 Naso vlamingii | reverse complement strand
CTCCCCTGTTTCCTGTCCACTCTTCAGCTGTCCTGTATATAAAGGCACAAAAGCCCAAAAAAATATCTAAAAAAAAACAAACAAACCTAAACTCAAGGAAAATCTAATTCCGTGCTCTGCACTAACTAAGCTCACTGGGAAGTAGCTGGGTACCATTTAGGGACTAATGAATCACACGGTATCGAATTTGTGCTGGACTGGTGTACTTGCCAATACTGATACCAGCATTTTCGGCGGTATTGGAGGCATTTTCTGATACTGTTTCCAGTATCAGAACAACTCTAATTTAAATACCATCCCCTCCATAATGTTTGCACCTGTTGTCAGTCACGCAGTTATTCTTAGTAGATCACTCACAAAACGTACGCCAACAAAACGTGCAATATGTTAGCTTGCACGTGCAATTTGGTACTCTGTATTTGGGATCTTAGTAAATCAGGCCCTAAGTTTTTAAAACTAAACACTAAACACTGTATTTTCAGGTTATTATATAAAGAAAACATTTAACACTTTTTAAAACTAATTTAAATACATTCTTAACTCACTACAAACCCATTCTCAAACATTTCTCAGTACATTCTTCATCCATTTCATCAGTTTCAACCAATTATAACGCAGCTGCCACAATATACTGAACTCATTCAATCTCGCAACAAATTCTAAATGTGCTGCAAATGAATTTTATAATCAGGTTGTCAGTCAGCTGACTGCTGAGAGAAATAAAATAAAAAGCAGAACCATTCCTCAAAAAAGGCAAACACACTCGGAGCTTTATACAGCTCACTGTTTGCTCATATGTAGCAGGTCTTTTTTTATGTTGGGTATGAGGAAGGAAAAAAAGTTACATGAAGGCTCCCCTCTTAAGCTCCTGGAAATCTCCGGCAGTGCTGCTTTTTGGATACCAAGGCTACACAGAATTCAGCCGGCAGGTGGTAATCACAACCTATCAGCATCTCTGCTGCTGTAGCACGGGCAGAATACAAAGCACTGGATCAGAGAGAAAAGGAAATGAGGCACGGATAGATTTTTCCTCAGTGTAGAGGTGAGAAATTTGACTTTAGCTGAGTGGATTTCCAAGAGGCTGAACTTCCTTACGGAGCACAGGGGAAAACTGGTTTTCTCAGAAAACCACAAGCAGGCCAACTGCCTTCTACTGCACAGTTTCTGAATCTTTGCTCTGACTGCGACCATCTTGAGGTCAGTCAGGGCTTCACCAACTTGCACAATCATAACTTACAAGGTCCAGAGTAGGCTGTGTGTTTGCTAGAGGTTATTTGGTGGTGACTGCAGCTTCATGAAGTGAGCAGTAGAGCGGTTTGTGGTGTCAAAAAGCCACTAGTGTGTGTGATTTGTCATTAAGATGCCCTCAGGACAGAGCAGAACAGGATCTTCTTACAATCTGATTAGCTAGCTTTCATTTGATAGCAGCAGGCAGCAGGCCCAGAGGCCAAGCTAAAAACAGACTAACGAGGGAGCAAAGGGGAAGTGCTGCATTGTTTCAGGAGCAAGAGATCAGATCTTAAAAACACATGAGAGTAATGCATCATCACACAGAGCGACACGCCCCTTCATGTCCTGTTCTGGTAAAAACAAAGTGATCTGGACACTGGTGCCAGATTCAAAAACCAAGTGGAATCATGCAGACCACTGTAATACTAACTACTGATAGTGGTGTGCATGTATTACATTCAGCCTTATTTGTGTTCATCTGCCTAATAAATACTGTATATGATGCATTTTTTTAAGACTTTAAACATTGACATTGATCAGCAAAGACATTATATAAGAGTTAGATTGGCTGGCCATTAGTATGCGTGCTCCCAATGTCCAAAAGAAAAGCACTATTCTTACTTAAGGCGGTTAAATTTGCAACGTCAGATAATTTTGAATGTGCCACCAGTCACAAGGAGGGTTTGTTTTCACCCAAACAGGCGCGTGTATAGGAAACGTTGCTCTCACATATAGTCTCTTTCTGTTAATCAGTCGGAGCTTTAGTGGTTGACTGTATGACATTTCTTATTTCTTATTCTAACCAAAGGACCTGCTCTGTCATTTGAAGTCATTCTGCGAGTCACTGCAGACTGGCTCTAATAAACAGACCTTTCCTCACCAGAGCATCAAGAGTTCATGTAAACATATAGAAGAAAAATACACTGTACAACTACAAATACACACAAAATATAAAGTATAAAATACACACTTTCTCTCTGTCCTTTACTGTCACATTTACACAAACTGAACAACCTATTTTTTGGCACAGCAGTAGACCTTGTCTCTGTACTTCAAAAATAAAATGCCTCAGGCACCATTTATGCAGATCCTGTTGAAAGCAGATGTGGTTTGTTCCTGTCTAGCAATCCAGCATTTATGATTCAGAATACACAGTGAGGATTAGAGGACTGCTTGAAACGGATGAACCTCAGCAGTTAACGATTTAGGTGTGGACAGAGAAATTGAGAGTGGAGCTGTGTGAGCCGGTCCTGTCGTTCACGGGAATGTTGCTGTATGTCAGAGCTGTTATGGAAAATGTTTTTCAAGATTTAAAACATCTTGTAACAATGAACCTGTCGTTAATTTAGATAAACACAAAACACAAACCAACAGTTTTCATAAAGATCCTCTGACCCTTTAAACTGTTGATTTGATGAATGTGTTGGTTGTGTTTTCTTACACATTCAGCTGACACATACAGACAGACAAGTTGAAAATGAAACCTTTCGGGGCTGCCTGGTGGGCAAACTATGTAACTGTGTAACATTGTATCTGGATGACCATTTTAAAAAAAGTTTTTGTGCAGTAACTGGCCTGCAGATGCTTCAGTTAAGCTCTAGTATTATGTGGTTGTTATTGTTTAAATCTGATGAGTTCTTTTAGGCAAAAAACAAAGTAAGAAAAAGACAGAAAATTCACAAAAAGGAGAAAATTGTCATCCAGACATCTGTGTCTGTTCCTTGCCTGTAATAGTTTTCTGATGAGACCGACTCTGGCTCCGTTCGTGCACACCTAACTGCTGCCTCTGGCTACACACACCATCTCCACTTTCTTTCTCCTTCTTCTTTCATTCACACAGTCACTCACCGTCTTCCTCCCTTTTTCTGCCTGCCTGCTGTTTCTCCTCCCTCTCCCTCTCTCTCCTCCTCACTCCCCTCCTACCGTTTGGACTGCAGTAGTCGCTCCTCAGCCTCCTGTCTATCTCTTAGCAGCCTCTGCAGGTGAAGGATCTCCCTCTGGTAAGACGCTGTCCTCCCCTCCGCTGCCTCCTCCAACACTGCCAGTCTGGTTGACGCCTGCCTCCGGTACAACTGCACACAAACACACACACGCACAGGAATGAAATGTGGAGTGTTGCTATGAAGGAAGTGGATTTACATGAAGGACAGCACAGCAGAGACGACTGGAGTGGAGGAGGGGGAGTCACACACATTGGGACAAGGTGAGAAACACACACACACACGACCTAACCTGCAGATCTATGGAGAAGGAGAGGATGGTGTGTGTGCATCCGGTTTTTATTGTTTGCAGGGTGTGTACTTGCATGTGTGTATTTGCCCAGCTCATAACAGTTCTGTTTAGATTAAAGTTGTTGTATCAGCAGCTGTGCTGTTACGCTGCAGACAGTTCAGAGCTGCTGCAGCAGCACAAACACACTCATACAAGTGGAATATATGTATTGCTGTGTGGAAAAGTGAACCTCAGCTGATGCAGATTAGCAGTCAGGACAATAAAGCCATTAAAGTGAGGAA
The DNA here is from genome assembly GCA_029822935.1 of Naso vlamingii. Classification (NCBI taxonomy): domain Eukaryota; kingdom Metazoa; phylum Chordata; class Actinopteri; order Acanthuriformes; family Acanthuridae; genus Naso; species Naso vlamingii. The sequence continues at coordinate 5,805,697 of JAPQLA010000001.1, read as the reverse complement.
ATAATCAGTGAAAGAAAACATTGTAAGAGAGACAGCAGAGGAAGATAAAGATGCCCAAAAGGAAACAGAGGTAGATACTGTGTGCTGCTGCTCCGCTGCCGCGGATGATAAAGTACAAAACAAGGTCTGTATAATGACAGAGAGTGTGCACTTGCGTTTTATCGTTTTTTTATTTCCATGTGTGTTCATACGGTTTATCACTGTCTTGGCAAATGATAAAAAAGCAAGTTGCTTCATGGGTTATCAGGTAGCTGGCTTGTCTGGATTTGATTACGAGGCATTTTATAGAGAAGCAGGTAAGCAAATGGATGAAATTGTGATTTTTCTACGAGGCTTTACTTCTGAAGCTCTCCTGCCTCTTCTTTTAAATCTTATGTTTACAACACCAGATCAGAGGACAGGCGAGTTGTAATTATCCAAACATGATGTTACCCTCCACTGCTCTCTGTTGCACACAACAAGACACAGGAGGCAACCACCAAGCAAAATGCGGCTTCACTTTAGGAAACATTTTTCAGGAATGTGCCAACAGATGTCAAATGCTTTTTCTGTGGCCAACCAATCTTAGTTAAGAAGACAGTGTGGTTCATGTTTTTCTGTTCATTACAAATGTTAAGCAGATGGATCACATTCAGTACATTAGTGCAGCAGGTAGCTTATCACAACCTCAATAATTTTGAAGTGATAATATTTCACATTGACACATTCACATCTTTGATTTTACTATGCCTGGACATTGCCTCAGACAGACTGCTGACTCTCAAAGAGGCAACCTAATTAACAACAGAAAAAAAGAAATTAAATGCCCAGGAAGACTTGAAAGTTGAGAGGATGACAAAATTATTTTTTTCTCCTGTTAAGAAAGGATTTGATAGACAAGAAGTGGGTCATATGATTTTTGAAACTGAGCAGATTGGGTGCACATTCGGGAATAGAAATGTCAATGAAAAAAGAGAATATAAAACTAACTCTACTCTTACCTACCGCAGTTCACTGTAAAAACCAAAGCAATGTCAGGCTACATCCACATTACTCAACAAAATCATGATGGAGTCTTAAAACAAAAATGGTCCTCATCCATATGAGCCGTTAAGCACCATTGCTCTAATCTCAGTTCATGCTAATGAGCCTAAAAAAGCAGATCACATGACCATTCAGTGGTGGTAAGTGTAGACTAGGGGTTGTCACAGAGCAAGTATGGTGACACACTCCACCAGTGCAGGGAACAGTATCCATTGCTCGAGGAGGCCATGGGCAAAGATTTCCCACACAAAAAAGACAAGATTTCAAAAGGTATGTAGGTGTAATTACAACTTTCTGATTTGAGCTTTTACTAAAAAGCATGTAGAGTTTCCAAACACCTCAGTTTCTGCCCGTCCACAGTGAGATGCAGTGCTGGAGTTTTCAAAATAAAATAGGGACAGCAGTGTCTTCAAACTGTTCGGTCTGAGAGCTGCTAAGAGGCCAGATTAGTGAGGACGCCAGGCTGAAACATGGCAATATTGATGCGTCATTAATTTAACACAGTAACATGGATGCAGCCTCAGACCTTAAGGGTGTGGGAGGAGTTATCAGCCACCACAATATTACACTTTCAAGATGTTTGATTTTGGTCCAGTCAAGCTTGACAGTTGCACAGTCTTTATATTTTCAAACCCTTATGCAACTGCCTCTAACATATGGCTTCTGACTGTGACTGAGAAAAGATATGAAAGTACAACGTTCAAGGCAAAATTCATTTACATATTTCTAGAGTAACAGCAGAGATGGAAAAAGTGCATACATTTTTTAATTACGTAGAAGTACAGATATTTGTGTAAACAAAAAGACTCTGGTTGATAAAAGTAAAAGTACTGACTTAACTTCTTTACTCAAGTAAAGTAATAAAGTACAGGTTGTAAAATGTACTCAAAGTATCAAAGTGAAAAGTTTCCTTCTGAAGGACCTTTCTGTGCAAAGCTAATTGAAGCTCACGTCACATTATAATGTAATGCAAAGACTATTAAACTTAAAGGTAGAACCAGCGGGATTTGTCCGAGCTGTTCCTAAACGCACCAGAAAATGAGTTGATTGTTGAGTCTCATTCCCAGAATGTCAAACAGAGACATTTTGTGTTGGTGAAGCGTCCTGAGCTCAGCCAAAAAGACAAAAGCATCCAAACTAAAGTGACGAGCCTGTTTGGATGTAACGAGGAGAAAGTTCAGATATCTGTGTTCAAATGTAGAGAGGAAAAGTCAAAAGTCGTCACAAAAATTTAGTTCAGATACATGAAAAATCTACTTAAGTACAACAAGAAAGTATTTGTGTTTTGTTACTTCCCATCTAAGAGAGCATATATTTCATACAAGTATATGAAAAAATGGTACTATCATCCATAACACAAAAATCATCATCATCACGATCACTTACCCATTTATAACAAATAAAAACCCTCTCACACCAGAGGTGACACGATCCCAGATCAATAATTTGAGTTTTCCACATTTTTTGTGGGATTACCAGCATGTACATTAAGTATCTTCTCATGTTACATATTTACATCAATTTATACACACAGCTAAAAAAAATCCATCTGCTCTGAGCATTTTATTCCTCTGGACATGATTACACACAGGAGACAGAATATAAACTAATCCCTGACATGGTAACATGGTGTTTATGAGCTTGCCATCAGCAGTGGTTGGCTAGACTGATGTGTGGTTTTCTTTACACTGACAGCTGTGTATAATTTAGGTGTCTCAGAATTTATAATCCCTGTTTCTTAGGAGAAAAGCACAGGGATTAACAGAAGTCTCTGACAGTCAGGCCTTCATCTTTCGGGCATGTTATGTGAAGTATAAGCTCAGGCCCTTTTCTTTCTTTTAGCATATAATTTACTACGCTGTGATTACCATCTCATCCACTGAATCACCTAATGTACGACCCTACAGTGTTGTAAATGTCTAGGATGACACAAGTCCAAAAAGCTCATCCAGTTTTAAGACAGACGTGCACATGCAGATGAAATGTTATTATGTTATTTTGATCTTGTTTTCTTTTTTTTTTGTCACACTGTTCTTTTTAGAATCTGGCATCAGCTGTTTCAAGCTTCTTCTGTGTAGCTGTCTGTCTCACTGATTGACTGCATGACGCACTTGACAGGCCGCTCTGTTTCCACAAAGTTTTGTGCAGAAAAGGCCACTTATTGCAAGCTGTGTTTCAGGGAGACCGAGCCTGACTTTTCAAGTATCTGACCTGCCTCTTACTTACTGACATCAGTGTACCTCTCCAAGTGTACATAAGTGTGTGGGAAGCAGTGATGCCAACGCTTGCTCTGAAGTCATCTTGAATTCCCATGTTTGTATTTTCAACCATCGCCATCAAACCAAACAAATCATTTTCTCTTCTTTAGATATCTGCACAGCATTTCTTTCCCCCTTCTGTTTCCTTCTCGTTATATTACCTTTTAGATTATGACAAGCAGCATGAGTGTTTTCTTTAACAATATACTTAAATGATTAGAAATGCTTTTGCAATTTTGAAACGTTTTCATGCTCAGTAATGTCGTTGCATGGAATATGTTTTGACATTTCAGCAGCAAGAGAAAAAGTAAAGTTCTAAACTTGATAGGACAGAGGAAACTGCCCCCCTCCCCGGGGGGGGGTTGGACCTATGGAGATTCAGGATTTATTAGGACAGCTGCTTTACAACGGCCTCTTTGCTCAGTTATTCATGCGCATTTGGTGTGAATAGAAGAAAGTGAAAAAAATAATATTAAATTTAAGAGAGTTTAGTTTTAGATCAGTTTTAGTACATATTTGCCTATTTTACATTTTTACCTTGTAAACAGTGCAGGAAGTGTAAAGCCCAGTGTGCTGTGGGATTTTGTGACAGTCGCACATTATTATTATTACAATACATACAGGATAAAATTCATGGTAAAACAGAAGTTTAGTCTCTGAAGTCTGTCAGGGCGAAGAATAATCTGAGGAATGTGTGAATTTCTCAGTCTAGCTGCTGGTCTCACTGCTCTTCCTGAATTGTTGTCCTATATGCTGGTTCGGTGGAGGTCATCGGGTTTAGAGTGTCTTTATTTTTGTGGTTGTGAACTGGATCAGAACTTAATCATTGCTGGATTGTAGAAAAAAACGGACAAACAAAAAGGGCTGACCTCTGGGAATGTGTGTTAAATATCTCTTTCTCTCTCTCAATTACTCACAAATTTGTCAAATTTTATTAGGCATTAAAAGATAAAAATAAACATTTACAGAGTTTTGGAAACAGTGGGCAAGTCCACTTAATCCTGCAAATGTGACAGACTCACCTCTTCTACCAGTGACTGCTTCTCTGCAGGAGAACGTCAGTGTTGTTATTAGGTGGCAGCGTATGTCACAGCCATCACACCACGACAGTTTGATGCACTCAGACTTTGGCAATGATCACAGGCTATTTTCGCTTGCCATACCTCAGGGCCAGTGAATGGAGGCTTTATTTTTAGCATCATCCTTACAGGTTAAAGCTCTAACTCTGAGTTTTCAGTGTTTAAGCAAAGAACTTACTCAAACTGCAGTAATTTAGCAAACAATCTTATCTCTGCTTCAACCCATATTGTTGGTGTTTTTTACTGCAGTCTCAAAGTTTATTGCCCTCCCGAGGTGAGTGATCGACACAGACCAGAGAATGACAGTATAGAAAACGGGTGAAAATTTTATTTGAACGTGGAAAAAATAACCAAAATGACAGACTGAATGCCAATTTTTTACGACTCAAATTAAAAAGGTTTAACATGACTTCAATGTGATTCTGAAATGTTTCACATATTTTGGACTATGAGGAGTTGCCAAAGGGTAGTAAGAAATTATTCATAGTTATTAAAATAATTCGTATATTTATCTTGTTGTTACAGTTTGCTAAAGGAAGAGAACTGTAGAAATAATCTGAAGTCAACAGAGGGTATTTGCACAGAAGGAAAAGTCAGAACATGGGGTACGTTCAAGATGCGCAAAAAGACAGTTTGAGATCACAGGAACAGCAGGTTGCAAAGCGTAGCTACAAGGCTTTGCTGACAAATGGATTCTACACATTTGTCTGAAACTAGTGCAAATAAATCTGCTCCCATCATAAACTCAGGATTCGGCCAGTTAAGAGTCTAAGTATTAAGATGGTTCCAGTTCTCTCCCAGCCTAGTATGCTAATTTCCTGTTGTGCTCAGTGATGAATGGAATTGGTATTTTCTGTCAGAGAACTCTCATCTGGAGAGTAAAATGTCTCCAAGCTTGGCTTGAATCTCCATTAACCCCCCTGGGAGGCTGCAGGGCGTCAGCATGAGCCCAGCTGAAGCGGTGACATTTAGCCCTCACAACAAGCTGAGCTGAGCAATGCCAAACAAACACACCTCCCCTCCTCGCTGCAGTCCAGAGGCTGGCTGACCTTCTCCACACAGCAACAACAGAAATTTAAAAATTCAGAGCATTTATTTTTATACTACAATCCAGCTGGGAATCACAGCTGAAAGATTAGAGAAGTTTTTCACTATTTTATTCAACAGTTTCTAACGACACTTGTTTCTCAGGATCAACACTGTCGTCCACTTTTGGCTACAAGTTTTGATTTGATCCCAGTCTCAGCTACGTTTCCAGCTGATTCCAAGTTACCACAGAAATATTTTTTGACTCTTACTCTTAAAGGACATAACTTCCTGTTATTCAGAAAGCTTTAGAAACCTTAAGAGTCATAGAAGTGCTAGATTTGAGCGATTCATATACTATATGTTGCAGCGACTGGCAGTACACTTGAGTTTTCTGCTTCTTCTCAAGTTTCTTTCAGACTTCACTGCACTGTGTTTTTAAAAAACGACTGCTCACCTGGTTCTTCTGCTTGTTCATATGAGAAGCCGGCTAAAGTTGATCCCCCTGTCCTGCTTTATGCTAAAATACCATTTGTGCTGCAACCAGCAACTTTCACTCAAAGTCTGAATGCATTGTAAATCTTGAGATTGTGTTGAAGGCTACTTTAAGCGCACCCTCATCTTCTTTCTGTCAGCCTGCGATTGTCAACACCTCACAAAAACTCATAACATCATATCCTAATTTACAAATTTAACTGTTTAAATTTCCTTCAGCAATACCTCTGCTCTCGCAGCTACAGAGCATCACTGCACGTGTAAGCAAACTGATCTTTTCTGCTTAAACTGTTTTTCTTGCATCATTAGCAGAGAAAAACACATTAGAGGTAATGGAGCAGTTTCATAATGCAGCCAGAATTCAACTACTACATCTTATCTGATAAAGGTCAAATGAAAGTGTTGGAGGGAAACACAGTGAGACCGAAGAAAAACACAGGAAGATTAATTAAATGAAAGAGTCTCGTTCACCTGCTGCAGGCTCCACGGTGTGAAAATACGGCTTTTTATTTATTTTTTTAAAATTAGGGTTAAAAAAAAAGAGCCTTTACCAGAGATCAGCTAACTTTTTTTGGCTCAGTAAATGTTAGAAATGATTGGTATTCCTCCTTCTACGCCAGCAGTGTAAGGTAAACGTTTCGTTAAGGATACTCAATAGAAGCATAAAGGTGTGCCTCTAATCTTCTCTAAGAAATCTTCTCTAACTTCTCTAATTTAGTGAGTGATTGTCTTTTGAGTGATAAATCAATTGTTTTTGCTCTAATTCAGTCAGTATGCCACAGGTCAATAAATACCTTTCTACATTCTTTTTAAAGGATGATTTGAACAAATATTTCATAGGAACATTTATGATGGCTCCGCAAATTGATTGATTGATTGATTGATTGATTTTAATTTTTTTGTATTTCCTTTAAGAATTAGTTCTTGGGCTGAGCACTTCTATATGACCGTTACCAGAAAACCTGGTGTTGTGGTTATGTTTGCTATTGCAGCAAATTATTAATTGATTGATAAAACCCAAAGCCAAAGAGGATCTGATCTGCCCCTTTAAACTACTCTGCTTTCATCCCTTTTGGGTTTAAAATCTCTTATTTGTGGAATGAGGCTCCACAGGTAAGAGATGTTTTTTGGAAGATGGTTAGTAATAGCAAAAAAAATAACACTACTGGGTCAGTGAAATGGAAAAAGTAACATAAGTGAGCCTTTTCATCTGCTGGTGGACACACAGCCCATATCTTACCTCAGCTCTCTTCCTCAACTGAGTCACAAACATCTGCCAATGTCACAGTCATAAATAAGTTAACTGACACATCTACTTATAGATGGTCTTCTGTCAGGCTGAAGAATCAGCAAAAGCAAACTGCAAAACGCCCATTTAGAGTGATATGATACGTGTTTAGAAATCAATATAGTAACTTTTTTGCCAAAAACAGAGGAAAAGAAAGTGTCCCTTTCTCTGCAGCGGTAGAGGAGGTAAAACAGTGGAACTCCACAAACATTCAGTTCAAGGCCTCGATTCAGTCTGTGTGAAGCGCAAAAGCCGACTGAAAATCTCTGGTTCTCCTGCTGCTTCCTGCCGTGATCCACCATTATCTGAAGAGACGCTGCTGACACAACACACACGAGCAGAACGAAGGAGAATGAACTGGAGTAACCTTTGCAACTATTTATCTTCATAACTGAGAAAAATACCTCCACATAACAACGTTTGACATGATAAATAAAAGGCACTAATTCTTAGTACTGATGCAGTCGATTTTTGCTTTTAAAAACAATTTTAGATCAATATTTGTCACACTAGAAGCACGATTTGCCGTTTACCTATCGATGTAGTTTGATCATAGGAATATAAAACGATACATCAATAAATCAATGTACTATTACACTCCTTGTGTTAACCAATGGCTCGTTCATTATTGTTTGTCACTTTTCTGACAAATATTCATTTAGATGTGAAGTTAACAGGAGATTTTCTCTCCACCTTTCTGTGACTGCTGCTGTGTGTCCCGGCAGTGAAGAGCTGTTGGCAGTCTAATAGTGCTTACAGGAAGCAGTCTGCCCAGAAATGTTGTTCTCCTAATGTGTTCAACTTTTTGATGAGGAGGCAAAAGCCATAATGATATGGACACCAGTGTTACTGTGGTGTAACAGTGAACAGCTGGACACTCAATCAGCGGCAGCAATCAGACGGATATGTAGTACATGAGACCAGCAGCCGCACTCACTTAGTCACTGTCAACTACAGTTGCAGCATGGCTACCAGCATGTTAACACTGGAAACCAGGGAGGCTCCAGCACTGACAACTCGATAAGGGAAATCATTTTGGGAGCACTCCTTTGGTACTGGGGAAAACTGGTGCTCCCATCGTAAACATGAACACAGGGAGCAGCTTTTTTACTTCACTAAAATGTTTTTATTTTATCTTTTCATCAGCTGCTTCCAGCACAAATGTTCCCATTGTTGCTCTGCACTGCAAAGTGATTGAAAAAATGTTGGCAAACAGTTTACAGATACTACAGATTCATCTAATGTTGTGTTGCTCATACAGTAATTACACTAATTAGTTAAATGCAATGCAGCATCATAAATCTATAAACACATAGAAGAATTCTATGGCGGGTCTACAAGAACATCATGACACAGAATAATTCTGATAAATACAGTGGAAATGGCTTTAAATGATCATGGTTACTGTATTTATATTCGCATGGATCCAAAAGCTTCGGACAGAAACATTCCTCTGCAACTGCTGTTCAAATAATTTTCTTGTGCCCATCTATAATCTCCTTACAGCATTCATTTTAGATCTTTACATACACGAAAACTTCTGGGAAAAAAGATTTAAAAAACAGTAATTCATTTTGGTAATAATTTACAATCTTGTGGTAACCTCTGTTTCTGCCTGACTACTTCGAGGAAGCCATTTCGTTTCACTGAAAAATGTCGTCTCCTTGAAGCTTTTGCCAAGCTGCCAATAGCAAGCCAATGAGATGTAGCAGCAAAGCTTGGATGATCATTACGCTACCCTGTGTAGTCTTTGAAGAAACCAAAGGGAAACAGTCATAGCTGCTAGTGATGGAGACAGAAGACAAATGTGCATGAGGAAAGCTCCCGTGGTTAAAGCCGCCCACAGTCAAGTGGATTGCTCACTTGAGCCTCAGTGAGAGGAAAGCTGCTCTGTGTTATGAAACACTCCTTAAATTTAGTAAAGAGGAAATTTGTCAATTGCATTACTGTATATTCATGCAGTTAATATACAAATAGCAGTAAGATGGTAATCTGCATGAAAAAAGAAAAACAGAAAAATGTTGTTACAAATAAACATCTGCTTATAGTGAACAATTTGACCCGGGCAGGCCTGATCACTGCTTAGATTTTGATTTACTTCATTGTCCACCTTGGTGGAAATTTGTCTTTGTCTTCTCTTCCCAAAGAACAATAAAAAACAAAGAAACATTTTTTTTTAAAAGGAGGTTTCCACTGTATAAGTATAAATCCACCTTTGACTATAGCTGCTAAAACAGCTCAGATGATATGTTTAAATGTCTCATTTATACATTACACAGCCTCTTTATATCAAATTATTGATTTAATAATTTATTTTCCAAATCTGACCACAGACACAGTTAAATAGAGGCATTGCTTTTCTATGCACTGCACTCGTTTTCTAGATATTTGTCTGGCGTTTTCTGATATTGTATTCACAACCTGTATTCTTTCCATGTTTTTTTCCCCTCCTGCTTTCAGACAAGTGAGGAATCAGCTTGCTTGACACTACATGACCTGTTGTTAAGATTTAAGAAGGTGTGTCAACTTCCTTTAGAGCCTCTGCGACCTACAATTATGCACAACACTGTTTTCTGTAGGTTCAGAGGAAACGTTTAAATGCATCCTTGCAGAACCAGCAGTCTGGCTTGCTAATTGATCAGTCCTCAAAATTTCAACTTTAACTTTAAAAATCTCTTGACATCTCCTCAGCTACTAGTTGCTCACAAATGTCAAAGATCTAGAAATAACTTAAATGTCAAAAATATTATTAGTTCTTGAGCTGTTCTCCAAATAAATACAATATACTGTACCTAGATAGTGCAGTTAAAGTTTAGTCTTGGTATTTTAACTAAGGCTATGTACTGGCAAGAATCTGGTGATACGATACGCATCAAGATAGAGGGGTTGATATGTGTAATACTGCAAGCGAGGCAATATACTGCAAATTTTCTTTAATCTAATTTTAGGAAAACTGTCATAGTATAAAAACACACCACATTATCCATAAAATCTGAGTAAAAAAACATTTACTTTTCTACGCAATCACAATATCACAGCAAAATTTTTTGTGCAACAGTGGTCAAGTTTTTAAGAAAAAGAAAAAAAAGTAAAAAAGGAACCACTACCACATGTAAACTATTAATCAAAATCTATAGTGTTTTTGAGAGTCAACACAATATCACAAAACATGATATTAAGATTTCGGTATGTATCGATATTTCCTTACACCACTAATCTTAACAAGTCACCTGCAGGACTTCAATGTTTTTGCACTAAAAGCTGTGAACAAGTATTAGAAATCTGCCGACAGCAGCATGAACGTAATCCTCTGGATCAATAACATCATTTAGAGAAGCTTCATCAAACAGATTTTTTTGACAGTAAAGGTCAAAGCTTTCAACAATCCACACTAAAAGAAGCAGGACACAGGAGGGGACAGGGAGAAGAGAACATCACTGTGTCATCTCACCTGCCGTATCGAAAGGAATCATTTTTAAATTTGTAAGTTCAGGAACAGTGTGCATTTACTTTTGTTGTGCACTGTGTGCTGTGGGACAGCTGCAATCAGCCTTTCTGAGATGAAATGTGACACTGTATGTTAAAGAGCCATTTTTTGTTAAAATTAATATTGTCACAGGGGTTGCTAGAATTTTTCTTTGATCCACAAAGTAACTGCCAATGAATGTGATTAATCAGATGATGATCAGCTGTGAAAGAGGGGAGGTGGGCGGAGAGTCTTCTGTCTCTCTTCAGCGGAGTAGAGCAGGGTGTCGGTACAGTCTCTGACCTCACATTAGACAGAGAAAGTTTTGTTGGGTTGTGTCAAAGTGACGATAAATCAGCCAAATGAAGGCAACGGAACACGCACTGCAGTGTTGTGACGTGGACGATTCTCAACGTGTGAGTCAAGAAACGGAGCCCTGTTAGGACGGCACAGTTTAAAAGACTCTGAAAAGAATGAGCCACAACACTGTAAAATCCAGCTGTTTTGCACTGTCACGGCCAATCGCTAACAAATGCAATGAAGAGAATCCACCATGCAAAAATTCATCAGCTTAAAACAAAAGCAAATTGTACTCTGTAGAAGAAATTTAAACACACTATTTTCCTAATATTATATGCTATGAATGCAGGCAGACACAGCATTTTGATCTAGTTCACCTTGCAAAGACCATTACAGAATATTGACTCTAATTCTGGCTGTAAAGGTAAAGATCAAACAAAGTGTCTGGAGCTCAGTGTCCAACAGATTTTTGTAGCTGTGATGACACATTTAGACTTTGATTTATTGTTGGTAATCCAGGTATTTTTCGTTAAACATGTTGATCAAAGTACTTACTGCTTTTAATAATACAAAAATGTTACTGGTATTGATTTGCAAAACAATTTAATGTGTTACTTTGATTTTCTCTTGGTTCTCTTCTGTTTGACTTTCTTTGAGAGCTCAGGGAAGTCTACAAAACAGCATAATGGAGCTGTCAGGGGCTCAGGGGCAGAGATACACCCTGTTTGAACCAAACCTCCTCCAAAATGAATAATTTGTTTTAAAATTTGACGCTGTGTCCCAGATAATGCAGTGAGTGATATATATAAGGCCACACTTGGCATCTAGTATAAGAATCTATCATCGACAACTGCTTTTAGAAAGTAAAAATGTATTTCCTTTTCAGTGAAATAAATTCTAGAGCCACCTGAAGGTGTTTGGACAGGTGTGTTCAAATTAATTTAGTCGAGTCTAAATGAAATTAAAAACACTATGAGTACCTTGACTGACCGTGGGAAGTGTTTAAGGTCCCATCATGGTTTTGATAAGGTCAGGGAGGAATTTTCTGCCATCATGACAGCTTGACACTGTGGTGTTTTGTGGCATCTCTCACTCATAGAAAGGCTACGGTAACCCTAATTGATACTCAGTTTGTTCCTCTGAAGTTTCTTCTCTCTCTATTCAGGATTTTACATGGTTACACATTTGTTTCGCCATGTGGTGTAATGCAGTCTTGCAAAATGCTGTAACTTGCACTTGATTTTCTTTTTTAAAAGCTGACCTTTTCAAATGTCAGCTTTGGTCAACCTTCTCCCCTGTGCTATTTCTTATTCCTCATCCATAGTGGAGTTACGAAACATTTTTAAATCAATGTCGTACCTTTTCAAATTCAACATATTTACTTTGGAGGTTAATCAGTCAGTCACCCTGTCAATTAATCAGTCAGCCTGTCAGTTAAGTGGTCTGTCAGTCAGTCAGTCAGTACACCTGTACTTATTTTCATTTGTATATAACCAAACAAAAGATAGATTTTTTCCTACATTTCTTCACTCTTCATGTGTAATTTACAGAATTTTGTGACTAGACAAGGACTTGATAAGCTACTTTTTTACAATATATGATACGAAAAATAAAAACAAAAGTGTGACATACACAGGTTTGATTGATTTATATACAGTACAGAAACTCCAAACTGAACCAACATTTCTGGATAGCGACGACACATTGGTACTGTAGGTAGAACTAAGCAGAGAAGAAAAAGATAAGTTGATGTGAACAATACTGATGATGTCTCAAAACATCACAAAAATGGCTTAATATCATAGGAAAGACATTGCTAGGGCCCAAGGACACATACAAATATTTCTGGTAAGACTGAATGTTTGTTTTAAATGTAAACTCCACAAGATAGCTTCATGAACAACACTTCAGGTTCATGTTGCATTGCAAAACAGGAATTTTTGGATTTTCTCCTGCACGATCCCAGTGCCATGCCCTTTAGTTTCAACATTTATTCATCTAGGACTTCAGGGAATAGTAGTCATTCTCATGATTCTGCAGCAGGAGCTAGTTGTTTCTGACATCTGTCTGACATTTTTAAGAAGGCTTTTTAACATAACAGACTGGTGGTTAAAATATTTAATACTCACAGAGCGGCCTGTCGGGCAGTCGCCAGCGTAGCATCCACCTATTCAATCTATATTTCATGGTCATAAATGAATGAATAAGTAGCTTTTCTTTATATAGCATCTCCCTGACAGGCGGGGGACTTGTTAATGACCAATATAGAGGTAAAGTAAGAAGTATCATCACAAATTAAGTAGTATATATACTAAAGCTCACGAAAGCACTTTTTTTGAGGTTTTTCCTGCACCATTTTAATCGTTAGAACCTTTCTAGAACCATATTGAACTGAACAAAATAGACCAAAACCTGATTTAAGACTGGAGGGCAACTTCAGACTGCTGCACGTCTGTGTTTGCTAACTGTCATGTCTGAGGTATACACAACACTATGCACAACACTTAATATACCGGATGTCCATGTCAGCATGTACTAGTGACTGATAACATTCATGCAAAACAAAAGGCAGAATGCAAGCCTCATATGTTTGAAAAGTGGACGGGAATAATTACAATCAGTAGTCGTCAGCTGGACTTCAAGCAAAGTCTCCAACTGCAAAATTGTCCTTGCTCAACCATCTGACCATGAATTGGTTTTTGGAACCAGATGGTTAGAACCAGAATTAGCCATGGCCTTACACCAATGGTATGCCAATGGTGTGAAAGGGTATACGCTTCCTGTTTCCAAAGTGGGAGGAGTCATGTGTCCCACAGAGACAGCTGAGGAACTACCATCCCCCCACCTTGTCTGGAAGTGTTATCAATGTCTTGTGAATGGATAAAGGGGCCGGGCCGTGACAAAAGTGAAATGATACAGAAAATGAATTTTCAGTGGGTTGTCTTGGTTTCTTAATCGTCTCTGACGACAATCAACCTGGTGCATGGAGTTCTGACCTCAGGAAGACCTTCTATACCTGCTCTTGCGGAAGTGAAAGGCAAGCTCTATGACTTCACTGCGAGAACAGATACATATCCACATTCTGTAAGGACCATCACTAAGAGACGATTCAGTGGGTGGGGTCAAAACTTGTGTTGTGCCCTTCTGTGGACACTACATCGCCCGGATAAGGAGGACGCCAAGCACACATCTAGCCCTTAGAGACCACACTGTAGGTGATTTTTGTTTCCCAATTGATACCGACAATCTTCTGGCTTTTATTTATTTTCAAAAGATGTGCTTATAAAAAACATGCAAGAGAACTTGAAAGGTGAAGAGAATAGCATTTGCAGGTAAAAAAGCATCCTCACAACACAAGTAAGCATTTCTGATACATGTGCACATATACAGTCTCACAGGCCCAGGACGATCACAAATGGGAGCTCAACCCTGTCAGTGCACTTACAGCTCCTCAACCCTTGCTCGTTTGCACAGTCTCAGCTCGCTCAGCAAGTTGTGTTTTTAGACTTGAAGGCTGGAAGAGTAAGGACAGTGGCTGATATCTCCACTTCTTTGATTACTTTTCTCACTATTCCATGCATTCGTACTTGTGTATATTTCTCTGCCCGAAAACTGGGATTCACATTTCATCTTCGGCTCCTGGCTATTTCAAGAGAGCATAAAAAATAAATGCAGGTCTACTAAAATCTGTAGAAGCAAATGGAACCTAAAAAAATAAATCTTTCACTGACATTGTAAAGATTTCTACCTCATTCAGTTTTTATTAACCAGAAATGTACGTACGCAATTTGCATATATAACACATCTTTATAAACACGTTTCAAAATAGCTAATGACACTTGTGATGGAATCAGCAGAACGTATTTTCTACCGTATAAGGGTAGTGCCTTGACTGGTTTTAAGAAAACCTTACTGTAATGTAGTTGATAAGATAAACAACATGAGTTTTAAAGGAAAGGTCATTCAAAACCATGCACACCTGCTGAAAAGATAAACACAATTTTCTTGTGAAACTCATTCAGCTGGGATACCTCTGGTAAACTGTCCAATCAGTTATCACCACCACGCTGATCGTTGTTGGGATACATCTTTAGGATACAGCATTGCCACTGGGCCAGGCTTGATGGCAGTAGCTGGAACGGAGGTCATTTACACCCCCACCCCCCCAGACATTTTCCAAGTTGATCAGGGACTATAGAATTATACTGTGAAAATTGCAGGCCTGCTGCTGAGCAGTCTTTTTGTGCAGTTAAACCTATTTCACAACCTCAGGGGTATTCTAAACAACCCATGGTGTGGTAGTTTTGCTTTACTGTACGATAGTCAGGCCTCTGCCTCTGGTGGTGAGTTATCAAAGCACTTATCATTGGTCTGGTATACACTGCCATATGAGCGAAGTAGAAATGCTTCAGTATGGTGTCACTAGGGGTGGGAATCTATTGGCACCTTGCAATTCAATTCAATTATGATTCAGAGGGCTACAATACAATGACAAAACAATTATCAATGAATCATGACGCATCACGGTGCATCATTTTTTCTATGCATTTCTGTTTTCTTACTGTGTGACGAGCTTCTGCTCCCCTTCAAGCTGCTTTTTGGCAGTGGTGCTGCAGTGGAAAAGGTACTGATACTTCTGGGCCTCCCCAGCAGCCACGACACAAATGGCATCTTGAGCACACACTGAGTAGCCAGGTTTAGCTTGTAGGCATGGCATTTCATGTGTAGGAATTAACCCACTTCGTGAAGACCATATTAAAGACGTTGTCAGTGACTAAAACTAAATCTTAGTGATCTACCATTCTTCTGTCACGTTATTTAGCAGCTCAGTCACATTGGCACCTGTGTGGCCCCTAGTCTCACTCCAGTTTGGAGCAAACAACATGCTAGCTGTGCGCTGTCAATGACATAAGATTCTGTGGCGACAGATGTCCATGCATCACGGTAATTGCTTTCTCAAGCGTGTCCATCACTTTGGTTTTGGTTTGGTTGTAGAGTGTGGGGACCACTGTATCAGTAAAATATTGTCAGGATGGGACACTGCATCCCAAAGGCAATCCCAATTTAATTACTTTTCCACATATAGGTTATAAAAGTCTAGTCTGTGTTGGATGCTGGAAAGTTTGAAGCACTGAGTGACTCAGTCTGTATTATCAGTAAGTGAAACCCAATTTTAAAATAATGCTTTCATAATACCCTGATGCAGACTGAAATATGCTGGTTTACTCTAAATCTCTTCATCTATCACAGCGATATATTTTCACAGCTCACTGTTAGTGAAAATAAGCACAGTAAGTATTTGACTATAAGAGACTTACAAGCCTGCAAAGGTCGTGTTATTTAAAGCTTGGAATGGTTGATGAGGTTCAGGAGGTGTGTTTATGGTATGTATGGGTACAGGTCTCTCCGTACGCACCTTAACTATAGAGAGTGAGTTCTGTGTGCTGTATAGTCAATTTCGGGTGATTTTTGCTCGTCCAAAACGCCTTAAATACCTTTTATTAACAGAAACAATTTGGGACTTCACTCATTTCTAAACCCTAGTCACAGCCATGACGACATCTAATATTAAATTTATGTAATGGTATGGTATTTCTAGAAAGAAAAAAAAAAATCTGTCTCTTTCCATTGACTACAATATTTTTCTAAAGTATGGTCCTCTGCGGTCCACAGGAAGGGGGGCTTAGCCACTCTATTACTACCATTACAGTATCTTTACCCCATTCGCCAACACATTATCATTGGCAAAATATTATTAAATTTCACCATTTTGTGCATTGCTCTGAAAGATCAATTACCACTTAACAACAGCAATAAAAAATAAGAAACTGATTAACAGAATTTTACTTAATGAATGATTTTGTAGAAAAAAAATTATTATTATTTTTAGATTAAAAAAAGACTAACTAAAAAAACCCTTAAAATTTTAAAAGGGGAATGTAAAACAGTTTGTTAAAAACAATGCAAATTAAATTTATTAATCATTTTGATACTTTTGAAATTCTGAAGGCCTGAAATCTGGATCTGCTACAGAAACGGTCTGAGCAGAGTAAACGAGGTGGGGCCACATTCACTTCATTCCTATTCATGCTTGGTGTGTGTGAACAAAAGCTTTCAGTTATTTGACTTTTTAATGGTGACTGATATTTCTTTCTGTTTTAAAGTAAAGGAGACTGATCATTAGAGTTCTCCAATCTACATACCATTGCATCAAAGCTGCTGGCATCACCTTGTACTGATACAGAGTTAATAATATTAATAATGCCTATACTTTCTACAGTATGCTACTTTCTCTTTATTCTGTCTTTGACATGACAACAAAGACTCTTTGTTGCAAATATCATTTAGTGCATTAAAGAACAGCAATGAGATTTTGCAGAATTTATGGTCAATGACGGTTTTTAAGTAGTTTTTTTGTTTGTTTGTTTCACTTAATTACCATAAGGGATTTTCCCCCAACAGTTGTATTACAGTGTTTCATTTCCTGCTCTTCACCCTTATTCATTCAGCAGGCACAGATCATTGCTCACCAAAACACACACTTGTTTTGTTCATACTGACTAACATGACCAAACAAGAGTAAACAGTTTCTAACAAAGAAATTGAATTGCTCTATTAAGAGCTTTAATCTAGGCGCTGGTCATCTTAATGAAGAACTACATTGTGTTCTACATTACATTACTAAATAAACCAAACATTTTGAAGAGGAAGCTGTCCCTCTCACCTCTCCACAAATATTAATAGCATCACTGTCTCTCACTTTGCCACAAAGGGCTCTTGATGACACACTGATCCAACTCCCAAACCATAAATCATTCATCACCAGCAGGTACACAAAATAGAAGCAGCCAGATAAGGAGGCAGAGCCCTGACCTTTTCCTGATGAGCATCGACACAGCACATAACAATAGTCTGAAACGTCAGCTTGTTTGAAAGCAATTTTAAACAATTAGTCAACGTCATACGTAACACTTGACTAGATTAAGACTATTTTGATTTTAAGTACTTTTCTCAATGTGTCTCTGCCTTTATTTTTCTGTACTTCCTCAGAACATGACTTCAAGATGAGCTGTCCTCAGGATGAGTTAGAGAAGGACTGCCCTCCACCGGAAGAACTAGAGTGTAAAATCTGCTACCAACGCTACAATGCCCACAACCGCAAGCCTAAGATCCTGGACTGTTTGCACAGGGTCTGTGCCCGCTGCCTCATTAAGATCCTGGACGCTGCTGACGGGGCAGGCTTCATCTCTTGCCCGTTTTGCCGATACCAAACTGAGATCACAGAGTACGAGGTGTCAGCCCTGCCTGACGATGCTAATATCATGTCCCACTTGGCAATGCGGGACAAGTCCTGGAGCTCCGACCACAATGGGGAGGTGGTTCTGACTCCTAAGAGTTTTTCCTCCGCCTGTCCGTCTGACGACTCCTCCAACTGCCTGGTCATCACTATAATGGAAGTGCAGAGGGACTCACAGCATTCCCCAGGCCAAATCTATGCTGAGCAGAGCCTGGATTCAGTATCGATGGGCTCCAATGGACCAGCTGATCAGGACGCTATGTCCAAGTTTTGTAATCATGTCCCACGCATCCTAGTCTGGCTCCTGGGCTTCTTATATTTTGGCTCACTGCCTCTTGGAATCTACTTGTTGGTGATCCAGAGAGTGACACTTGGCATTGTGTGTGTTAGCTTAGTGCCATCAAGCCTAACTGTTTGCCTGGTCTATGGGTTCTGCCAGTGTCTGTGCCAGGGCATGTGTGACTGCACCTCCAGAGGCTGATAGACTGCTAATTAAGAACCTGTGGTCCTTGGATTGGATAAGGCCCGTAGCAGTAAACAGGCATTTGATGTCATTTGTGGATAGATAGGGGGCCACAGGTGAAGATGATGCCCTCACTACACAGGCATGACAAGCCTACCGTTTAGTTACTTCGTGGACATGACGGGCCAGTAAAAAGACCTAAGAAGGCTGACTTTAGTGCTGATCTATGCTTTTGTTAGGCTGACTAATGCAACTTAGAAAACAGTTTGGCCAACAGCAACAGAGCTCTTGACCATCTCTGTCAGTTAGAGCAACGCCTATACCTACATTTCTGAGATGTATTTCTGTAACCTTTTTGTTCTTTGCTGTGTGAACAGTCGAAGATAATATCTGAGAGTCCTTGGCCCTCACTTATCAACACTGTGTACCAACATAAATCTTGCATGCAGTCAGTTTAAGGTGAAAGGTGGGATTCATTAATTTGTAACCTATCTTTAGTGTGTCTGTATGTTTTGGTAAGGCATTAAACCATGCATTCACAGCACTCTTTGGTGTAAAAGGAGCACTACAAATTAAATACAATTGACCAAATATGAATAGCAAAGGTTTTTATATAATGGACCACATTAGCAATCCGTAAAGAGTCAGAGTGTGATGAACTTAATTAACACCTGCATTTAAGCATAACTAGATTATTGCCTGTTATCAATAACAAAAAGAGTAAAAATGATTGTTGTTGGTAATTTAGGCAATGAGTTAAAAATCAAAGGTAAAACTAAGAAACTGATTGACAGTAAAACTTTACAAATCTTTCATAATCAAACTGTATCATAATCAAATCAACCAAAAATCCATTTACTCCTATTGGAATCTCCAGGATACCTGATGTGCATGCAAAACTCCTCCCTTCAGTAATATTTCGGTCCGGAATTTGCCTCAAGTTCCTTTAAAAGATTGAGCTTTTGGATGGGTTTTTCCGAGAGACCATATGACAATGTGCTAGCATACTGAACAAGTCGTTATAGCTAGCAGGCTATTTTCTTCAATTCAGTTGCTCATTTGGATTGTCAGGTGAGTTTGTATAGTTAGAAAGAACGAGATTATAGTTTTAACACATCATGAATCTGATTCTGCTACAGTTCCGTTTCTATCCTTCCATAAAGAAAGGCATTTCCCTGCGTTGGACACTAGGGGCATTATCCAGATCTACAGACACCAGTTACATAAGTAAGTGGAAATGAGGTGTAAGCCAGCATTCCTGATGGCACTACATGCCACCAAGTAACTTTCTCTCTGTTAAAGCAACAGGTAACTCAAACTTGAAGGCTGATTTTGCCATCAGCTCCTAGAAATATCATCAATAACTGTATCTTGTATGAAGGACAAGCACCAACAACTATGACTTGTGTATCTTTGTGTCCTTGAAACACTGCAATTCCAGAACAATGTAAGTGACAGGTCATGAATTAGCTTTTGTGAGGATACTGACTTTCCAATTTCTTTGGATCGTTTACATGCAAAAAATATTACAGGAAAATCTGCTCATTTGGCTAGGTCTTTTAACCAATACAATTCCAGCTGCTCCAAGTAATGAGGGAAAAGAAGATGTGCACGCACATTTCAGCTATGACTAATTACCAACTTAATTATGAATTGGTTGAAAACTTTTTTTTTGTTACCTATTGTAGTTTAGAAGTGGTTACTTCAGGCATACATGTGATTAGGCTGTTTTTTGATACCCTTGTTATGTTGAACGCAGCAAGGCTGCTCTGTTATATGGTGTTGTCCTGGTTGTAAAACATTCTTTTGGCTCAAAGGCACAGTTCAAGTAAATGGAAATTCTCTGTTACCTTCATGCTGCAGGCTGTGATGCAGGTACCGCCATATTTAGGACATATGGATTTGTAGTTGGGTGGCACCTCCAGATGTACATTATTTATGTTTTATCTTAATTTTCTCTTGCAAGTAAGTACATGTGCAGTCCTAGCATTTGTACTTCTGTTTGAAAGGTTATGTAAACTACACTGATGTTTAAATATTTATTTGATTTTTAAAATGTAATTTCAAGTGCTTTGCACAGTTTATCCCATGTACCGTGCAGAGAGAAAAATGCCTTGTTAATGAAATCTCCAGAAGCATTAATCTGTGGGTTCCAAGAAGTAGTTTTCCTTGTATCTCTATGACTGAAACATGCATTTTAACGTGTCAAAGGCTTGTACTGTGAAACAACTGGAATTGCTGTAGTTCTTCTGTAGCGAAGCAGTGACATTTACAGCAGCACCAAAAATTCTTCTGACAAATTTCAGATTATTTTAGGAGGATTTCATTGTGTAAGTGAAGCGTACTGTTCATGCACATGGTGTGTTAGAATTTTGAGGTGCTAAAATAATCAGAAGCAATTATGCACATTTTAAAAATTGCTGAATTTGTTGAACATTTACTCTATGATGTGACAATTAGACCCTTTCCTTTACATCGTTGATACTTGAGGGCCCTGAACTGTTAGATACCTGTTCGACGTTTTCAATGAAAAAATTCAGGTAATGATATTTTCCTCAAAATGGAAATGTAGCATTGTGTGGTTAATCCCTTCTCTCTAAGGTTTGTCCATTTCATTTTCTGTTATTTGGGTCACAGATTTTTTTTTTGTACAACAACTTCTTTGTACCACTGTTTCTCTGCACCTGCTCCTTTCTGTGTTTCTGTCTATGACCTACTGACTGCAGCTGTCAGCTTAGTGCCACACAACTGATTACAAAGCTAATAGAAAATAAAATAAAAGGAGAATTATTTTCTTTCTTGCTTGTGTAGGGTTTTTTATGTCTGTTGATTCGGTCCATGTTTTGAACTATAAACCTTTAACTTAAAGAGACAGAATGTGGCTGTGCACGCTTAGATCCAACATAATCACAAAGGCTCGAGCTTACTTCTAATTTGACAGAAAAATACAATTAGTTAACTGGATACGCAACGTTTCTTCATCCAATTTGTACAAGACTTTCTCAAAACATTTCCAAGCTTGACGAGATAGTGGTCTGGCTGCAGGACCGTTTCTTTTACAATTAATGACACTAATTCTGAATGATTGTATTTTTTAACTTGACAAAGATCAAGTATTACGATGATTAAAAAGTATTCTGATGGTCAAAAGATGTAACACTAACGGCTCTACAAGCAGCTTCAGATTGAAAAAAAAACAGCTTAAGACTAGAAAAAAAAAATAGGAGTAGCTGAAATGGGAAAAGAAAGAAATGAGAGCTGACAGAAAACAGCAGTAGCTCAGAAAGTAGAAAGAGATTTTATTTTCTGCCTGAGTAGGCAGAGGTGTGGAGAGAGTGCTCTTCAGTGCTTCACTTCAAGCGTTTGACTTGCTGGTTATAATGTCTGACATCTACGGGATCTTGCCTTTTATCTTTCTGAGTTGAGCGGCACGTTTCGTTACAAATAATAAATAAATAAACAAATAAATAAATAAAACCCTTGCCTACCGACATGTGAGTACAGAATAAAACATATTAATACAAAATTGAATATGAGTGATATGATCCTGGTTACTCAGAATCATTTTAAGATCTCACTGTTTTAAAAATGGACTTTTTTTCTATTAAAAAAAAGGTACTAAACAGCACAGTCAATACAGTGTAGTTCTTCTTTGGCAAGTTGTAATGATCAAGAATCCTTGACAATTAACTCACTTGTAGCTTTTAGCAGCCAGAGTGCCTTTAAACGCTAAAGGTGCACAGTGTGTGGCAGCATTTCACCAGGTTAAGGCCTAACTGCTGCTCAGTGTACTCTTTGCTGTGTCTCTCTTTGGACATGAACTTGTTAGCTTAGTTAACCATGCAACTAGTGACCCATTAGGCTGAACAGGCTAAATGGACTACAAAACAGGCAGCCTTCCAGTGAACACAGCCAGATCAGTACTGATTATAG
Organism: Naso vlamingii; assembly: GCA_029822935.1. Classification (NCBI taxonomy): domain Eukaryota; kingdom Metazoa; phylum Chordata; class Actinopteri; order Acanthuriformes; family Acanthuridae; genus Naso; species Naso vlamingii. The sequence continues at coordinate 5,783,069 of JAPQLA010000001.1, read as the reverse complement.
CTGCTGAGACCAACTGAGGCCAGTTTGACAACAGGGATTAAAGGTCCGAAGTAATTTACAGTTTCTCTGACTCCAGGGACTATAAAGACCCAGCAAGCAGGGACAGGAAAGGCGTGAAGAGGAGATGAGCAAAAAGATGTTCAGGGATTTCCACATTTGAATCTGTGGATTAGAGTGTATTTTGACAAAGAACGATTGGGTGATTGTTGGAGGAGTGAAAAGAATAACTAGGACAGCTTTGGTGAGTTGTATTTTCTTTTTATCTCTGTCTAGTTTCAATGAAGTGTGTTTTATGATGAAAGGATGGGCCTGGGCTTGATGGTTAGCATGCTAACTTGAGGAGATATCTCTGGAACACAATGCACTGATGTCTTTGGGGTAATAAGGGGCAAGGGTTGAAACAACCCGACAAAAGAAAAAACATGTTTTCATGTGATCTTATTTTTATAGGTGAACACTGATTAGTAAATGTTCTGGGGAAAAAAATGCACAGGTCAGAATACACGATGTCAACCCGAAAATAGCCCAATGGAAAGACAGAGTAGGGTTTCGGGTAGGCTCAGAAACTATCAATGAGCTATAGGAGTGACAATCGATTGTTTCATCTCGCATAGTGTGTCATAATGGATGACAACCGATGCCACATCTAGGACGCCTCATGACCTCATGACAGAAAGACCCGCATGTTTGATTTTTTGTTTACCTCTCACGATGGCCTGTTAGTAGTAGTCAGTAGTGGGGACTTCCTTGCTGGTGACGTCACACACATCGTGAACAGCAAATGATGACTGATCAGGGAGCAACGTGTAGTCAGTCATGTCTCTCAGCCACGACGCGGCAAGAATTATGACTCTTTAATCGCCTAATCTAACACAGTGAACATTTGAACAGACGACAATAGCCTGTAGTCTGACCTCAGCATAAAACCAGATGAGGATTCTGAATGGGAAGAACAGTCATTGTACACTGACGTCAAGCTGCATGGCCCATGTAAACCTGTGACCGGGCTATATTTATACAAGCACTTCCTAAATTATTCAGTAGTTTCAGGTGTTTCAAGGAGATGGAGGGGCATGAATTTTAATTACATATGAATAATGTAGCCGCAATCTGCCTTCTCCATATAGCACACACGTAACACACGATCCTATCTTTTCACTTCATGAGGTGGCGACCTTCATTAAAATCACTGCAGGCTGATGAGAATCTATTGAGGGATGCAGTTGGGTTGCACAGTCTTTAACTGATCACTTAAAAGAAAACAACAGATGGAATTCATGAGCGTGTTGGTTGGTATGACAAGCGAGAGTCAGAATTTTGAATTTACAAATCTGCCTTGAAATCAATCACCTGCTGCTGTGAGGATCCATGTTTTTCTATTTTACTATAGAAGAATTTGGGAATGAAAATAGTTTTCTTTTTTTCTTCATCGTCTTCATTTCTTCCTGTCTTTAGTTGTGTATTTTTATCATTATCTTGTTTGTTCTGTCATGTTATGAATCTGTGACTAGATAGAATTTGTGATCTGTTACTTTCTATGAAGGCTGACACCATAATGTTTCTAATCTTTGCTGAAGTCTAAAGGCCAGTGAAAATCACTGAATGCTTTCACTGCCCATTGAGATCTTACATGCTGAAAACAACATTAATCATTATTAGAGAATATATCTTCATTGAAGTAAGAGCTGAGAGCAGCATGGAGGGTTTTTCTCAATGAAAACAATGTTTTTGCTTTTCGTCTAACTGGCTTGAGTTGGATTTACTAACATGGTTCTGCTGGTGGTGCTCCTTTACTACTTTAAAAGGCTGATCTAATTGGTTGAAGTCAGCCTGTGAATGATGACTGTAGACAGATGGTTCATCCCATCACCTGCCGCCCTTTCAAAAATAACAGTTACCACTGAAGACTTCTCGGCCGGTTCTGTGTAACAAACCATCTAGCTCATCAGGTAAGTGTTTAATAGCTATGGCATCATGTGGCAGATTAAGAGAAAAAATATTCTCCTGAGTGCTGCAAATCTCTTCCTTCACATCTCTGTAAATGTTTTCATGTCTTTGTTGTTCTTTGTTGTTCATACAATTTGATGATTTATTGATTAGTGAGCAGATGTAAAGGTAATTTGGACGAGTAATTGCTCCTTTTATGATTTCACAGTATATAGGAAAACTGATATTGTTTTATCCTCTAACATGTGAGGATTTGTTTTTTTTTCTTTGTTTTGTGTGATTGTGAATCTTGGGGTTCTCATATTTTGAGAGCAGTACATTCCAAACCAAATGAGCCACTGCAAAATTAAGAAAGAATATTCAATATGAAAACAATCTTTAGGTGTTATAGTACATAATAAAGGCAAATCACAACCCGATGATGTGTGACTCATCAAACGCTGGATGCGAATTGTATGGGGGGGGGGGGTACCATTAAATGCATCTCATATTCCCACCAATAGATGGTATGTAAAGTGATTACCAATATGAAACAGCACCAAAGCGTTTCGTCATTTTCTGTATCAAAACAATCAACAGAAAAAGTCACAAATAGCCTCAATGGCAGAACAAACAACGTACCAGTAGCCAGCATCACCTGGATCCACACAGGTGTAACACAGGTCCACCTTGACTCTGGACAAAGATGATCAGATCTGAATATTTTCTACCACTATGTGGGCACGGTGCATGTTGGAGTATAATTACTGTTGAATGTTAGAATATTACTATAGTTGCATAATTTACTGTGTTGGAAAGTTGACGGCAATTTTAAGTAAAAAACAAACAAACAAACAAACAAACAAAAAAACAAAGTTGTTAAAGCCCAGATCAGATAATCACATAACTCACCCGCCCCATTTTTTCCACGAATCACTCACTGATTAAATGCATTGTAGCAAATCCATGGCAGTAAATAGTTTATGCTGAAAACTATCTGTATGTCAAATACAGCTAGCACATCCACGGCAGCATCCTGCATAAGATGTTTCAGTCCATCAGTGTCAGTCCTGGTTAATGTCCATTTTAGCTGTGCAGGGAATGAGGAAGTAAACAAATGAAGAACAAAATAAGGGAATAATGTCAACGCGTCTAACATTTACGGCTCTCCTTTTTCAGTGGTCTGAACATCACTAATACACAGCTCTTTTTCTCTGGGCTGTTGCTATAGAGACACTAATAAAATTGCCAGAACCACTGAGATGTTTTTCCTCACTGCTTGAGTAACAAGAGCTGCCGACAGCTGGAACACTGCATCGGTCATACAGCAAGGCACAAACACTGCCAGAATCTGACCTTGTTTACATTTGGCATTACAAATAAACAAATATAGAGAGGTACCTTTTGTACAATTGGTATCACTGGACAACCACTGTGTCAGCATTTAAACCAAGATGTGCTGCAGGTACACGTAGAAAAAAAAGGCTGCCATGGTGATTTTATTTTGTGTATGGAAACAGAGGAAATCCATTTTTTTGGCTCAGACTGGTTAAGGATGAAAGAAAATTCCATCTTCCTGTCTTAGTCATGATTGTACTTCAGTCTATTACAGCTATCAAGTGCAATAACATTCACTCATTCAACATTCATTCATTCAAAACATTGAATAATATTTTATTAAAGCATTATGAGGTGGCAGACCAACAGATTTTATGTCAAATCTAGCTCTCAGTTCACTTTCACCCATATTACCCAAATATTACACACTGGTTTTGTCCTTGTCAGGTTTGTTCGGTCGTAGTATGATTAGTGAGAATGCAACAACACAAATTAGCCTGTTTTACATTTAAGTTGTAAAATCAAACATTTAGATCAAACTTATCATTTTTGTCAGCTGCTGTCTCTCTCCTCCCACTCGTTTTCAGTGTGACCTGTAATTTGAGTCTAATTACCCATTTATTCTGTATATTTTATTCTATTCTTATTTTTAGCTACTCACCTGAAAAAATTATGTTCTTTAAATTTCCTAATTAATTTAGCTTTAATTCTATCTGTGTGCTGCCATAACACACAAAGTTTCCTCTCTGGATTATCACTGCTGAAAAAGTATCTTCATCCTTGAGTTTAGGAGGTGTGGGATGTTGATTCAAGACTTTGTTAAAGATGGGAAAGCAAAGTCCTTGGAGATCTAATGAGTTGATCTTGAGAGACCCAACTGTTCGTCTATCAATTCTTTCTGAGTGGCGGAAACTGATAGCAGATGGTTTATCAAGTGCAGTTGAGTGGGCTGATCAATAGGAGGAGAGTGGAGGGTTAACTTGGACAAAATGAACTTTAAGTGAGATGTGGACCAATTGAGGTACCAGCTGAGTCACAGCTGGAGGCCTCAGAAATGACCTTAGCATCAATCAGGCATCAGAAGTTATTAGCAAAGACAACCTTTGAATGAATCATTTAACAGACCCCTGTTCTCTATGCAGGCCACTAAAAGAGGAATTAAAGTCGTTTCAGAGCAAATCAATGGTAGAGAAAGCACAAGTTCCCCATTCATTTACATAGAGTATCAGATAAGGCTGCTGCAGTGCAGATCACAGGGGGTGCATAAAAAATTGCAGTGGCCCTGTAGCAGTAAACCTTAGCCATCCTGACGAGGGCTGTGCTAAAAAAATCAATATAGCAATAGATCACAATATTTATTTTCATGATGTCTGTATCAATTTCCAGCTCCAAAAAACTTATTTTAAAACAAAACAAAACAAAACAAACAAACAAACAAAAACCATGTTTTAAACTGTTTGTTAACAACAACCTCCTCTGTTTCAGTGAGTCCAGTTAAATTGAAAGAGTGCATTTAAACTGCATTTTTCATTTTGACGTTATGGCTGCTACATCAGTGAGTTCAGTAATTTGCCAGTATGAAATGTACCCCCCAATACCCTGCCACCAGATCGTACTGAGACTTAATTTGCATTTGCAAATGGACCAAGATTATTGTACCTCTGCATAAACCTGCAGTGATCACCCCAATATCCGATTTGATCTGAAACAGCCCAAACCCCGACTGTAAGTCAGTTTTGAAAGGAGCACTAACTGCAGTTAAAAGTGAAGTTGAACCAAGAAACTTACTTTGACTTTTTCCTGCAGTTTTCCAAATCGGACTGTGCCGTTCAAGATCCTGCTGAGGAATTCCTGCTTTTCCTGCTGAAGAACTGAAGCCTGGGGGGGTAGAGAGTGAAGACAGGAGGTTACTGATCTAAGAGAGAGACGGAGGACGGGAAGGTGGGATAGGACACACAATCAGATGAAGGAAGTGAGGGATTATGGGACAGACAGACAAAGAAAAAGGAGGAAAGAGTGTTGAGACAGTTGCCAATTTAAAGTTGTCGTTATCTTTTAGATTAAATCTATCTGAGGTTTTGAACGATAGCTGGAAAAGTGAGAACAAGAACTGGATGCTTGGAAAGGAACAAAAAAGCAAAAGTCACTGACTACAAAACTTCCATCCAAAAACTGTAAAATACGCAGGGTACGAAACACAGCTGAGGCTGTTCTAATTTAGCATAAAATTACTTTAACACCAGTTTGTGAAGTATAATGAAGGTGTTGCACAGAAAAATGATTGCATATTGCATAAAGTTAAAAAATTTTTTTAAAAAAATAATAATTTTTTTCCAAAATTTACTTAATAAAGGCTCACAAGGATCTTCTGTATCTACATTTTCTTTTCCACTGAAGAATGCAAATCTGCACAGATATGCTTAAAAAAGGTTGTGACTGGGAAGGACAAAAGTGTTAAATTGCAGGAAGTAAAAGGAATGTGCGCTGATTTTAAGGGCATTTTAATTTCAGTATCTCTACATGTTTATGATTCTCAGATTGCTGATCTTAAACAAATTCATCCAATAAACAGATTCTTTTTAAACTACTAAGTTGTTTAACGCATCTTGATATTCACAGCAACATACAGTCAGGAGAGACTGCAAAGCTGAACCAAAAAAATTTTTAAAAAATCTTTTATGTTGAAACATCAGCCAAAGGTCTTGGATGTGATATAAATGTTATTATCCTCGAGGTTACAGCCAGTCATCTGAGGCAAATGCAGTTAGAATTCGATTGTTCAGACAAACACACGCACACATAATTACAGTAACTTTGTTCTCATCCAGGGAAATTGGTTCCTGTTGCTTTGAACTACCTGTAATCTGGTGTCATTCTGACCTTCTGCACATGATGGGCTCTAAAATGTCACCTTGTTCAAAGCCTCTGACTCTATTATGAGAAAAACTGTCTCTGTTCTTCTGCTACACTCTCAGCCATTGGGGCCTAAAACACACTTCATCATTCTACTTGTGTCAGATATGCTCTATTTTCAGAGTGAAAAACTTTATCTTTAGGCTCCGACTATATATTTATCTCACATTGCAGAGCTTCCCTCAATCAGGTGGATCATCAGGTGTCTCAGTAACAATGTCGTGACCCTCAAACAAGATCACTGAAACGCAGTGCAGAGGATTTTAATGTTATAAATGATGCCTGTGCTGTTTCTGCTATGACCTGCCAAAATGTTGTCTGTGCAAAAGCTCAGTAAGCATCTGAGTAAATTCAGTGGGGTGCTCACTGTTTGACCCCAAGAAGAGTGGTCGCTGTTGTGGCAGTGACTAATGGGGACCTATCATACAAAACAGGGGTGCAACAATAAATTGATGTTTCAATTTATATTCCTACGATCAAACTATATTAATAGGTAAACGGAAAACCATCCTTCTAGTTTGACTTGTATCAATCCAAAATTGTTTTTTAAAACAAAAAAATAATTGCATTGATACTAAGATTCAGTGTCTTGTATTTATCACGTCAAATGTTGTTATGTGGATGTATTTTTCTCAGTTATAGTGGCAAATAGCTGTAAAGGTTAGATCATTCTCAGATGTTCTGTTCATGTGTATTGTGTCAGCAGGAGAACGAGAGATTTTCAGTCGGCATTTGCACTCCACACAGACTGAACAGAGGCCTTGTGCTGAATGTTTGTGTAGTTCAGTGTATCGAGCTTTTCCACTGCTAACCATGTTTCATAATACACATTGAATCGTTACACGCCTAATAAAGAAATAATAAGAATTAATAATCAGTCTCCCTCAGATCACCTGTTGTTACGTGCAGCATCATCGCTTCATCTCTCTACCGACAAGAAAAAAACTGCATCTGTTCGATAAATGACACTCGTGACTTAAAATACAAGGTTTTGAATAATCTGCCTCTGCAGATCGACAGTCATCAGCCTGAGCTGCACAGCTGCTCTACATTGCTCTGTAGCTCTGCAGGTTTCTCATTTTGTCTGTGCTGCCTCGTTGCTGTTTGACCGATCCCTGCCTGCCACTTTATGTCCTGGGTGCCTGTCAGCTCTTCCGTGGTTGTTTTTCTAATCTTACCTGCTTCACAGCGGTTACAAGATGATCAGATTATCAACTGAACTGTCTCTCAAACCCTTCCTGCTGAGTTTTGGCATCTGCATTGGATTTTCAATCATCTGTTGCCAACACTGCAGTTGTAAAAACAACTCATTTTGTCCTATTTCATCAGTTGGCATAACATTTAAAATTTCATTTTTTATTTTTTGTGAATATGGAACACAGCAGGAAAAGATTACATGTTAGATTTTTTGCTGTTCAAAAGAAAGCTTGAGGAAGCTAATAACCTGTTTTGTACAGTAGAAATTCCATGTGTGAGTTGACAGAGCTACAGTATCATGTAACCAACCTTTCCACGGCGTCAGCAGCACACTGTGTAAGAGCATGTGCATCATATGTCTAATTAAATCTCTCTACAGCATCAGTAGCATCAGTCGTACCATCTGCAATAGTTGGTCTCTCTCCTGGGAAATATGCTCCGCCACAGAAATGACAGCTCCCATGTAGTGCCGAGTCTTCTCCTCCTTCAACACACACTCTTCCTTTTGTTGCTTCAATACACTCATTCTCCTCTCAGCCTTCCTGAATAATGGAGAGACATGAGAGAAGAAGGGTTTAGCTAAAACATAAAAAGAGAGTGAGAGTTGCAATGAAAAAGAGGCTTGAAAAAAAACAGGTGGACAGATGAGGTGGAGAAGGGAAGAGATTTAGAAAAAATGTAGGAGAGAAAAATCTCAGTGGTCACTGGAAGGGAACATGGCATATAAAATGGGGAGTACAAGAGAGACAGCTGTCTCGGGACCCTGCCATTGTGATGGGTGACAACACTGTTTGTTAATCAAACACCTTCTGACAAATTTTACACCTCAGAAAGAGAAGATCCACATCAATCTCAGCCCAGGGCTACAGGGAGCAGACGAGGATTCCAAGGACAAAAGCAGGTTTAAAGCAGCTCTGTTGTGCTCTGTGGGGAAAAAACCTGATCTGAGCTTTAATAAGATGCTTACTGCTGCTGAGAGGCAACTCTGCCAACTTAAGCAAGTAAGTGTCTGTACAGCAATTTGAACAACCCTCTCTCAATCTGACATACGTGATATTGTTTATTGTGCTGTTGCATAGAGGGGGCATATGTTTTAAACATGGAATAAAACTCTTCAGAGGGGTCTTCATCTTTAAAAAAAAAAAGTGGTTGTGAGCATAGCTTGAGCTTGCACGATGCTTTCCTACATGCAAAGAAGCCCTTCAGTCAAATAACACTTCAGGATTAACTGGGGGTGCTAATAAGTGTCTTAAGAGCTACTGAAATTGATTAAGTGGATGGTGATTTGATTTAAGGAGGTCTTAATGTTTTTTCTTTTCAATTAAATTCGATTTTCATGGTTGCACTCTGATTGAGTCATTGTTAGCCAAAATTGCAAAACCATTAAGGCCCTGCGCACTCCCGCAGGGGTGTTATTAGATCCTGGCCGATTGCACCACAGCCTCAGTTAAACTCAGGCTGACTGATGCTGGAAATAAAGTCACAAGCACATCACTTTTCATCAGTGTTGTTATAAATAAACTGAACCTCCCGGGCAAGTATGTCAGTTTTTTCCTGCGTAAAGTTTGACTGACACCCGTCTGCTCTTTTTTCAGCTAAAACTGACAATACCCTTTGTCACAGTGGACTTAAAGGGAATGAGCTGAGCTGATCTGATCGGCCATGACTGAAAAAAGCTGTGACATACCTTTAATTGTCTATTCCTCCTACTTTACATCTGCGCCAGGCTGTGCCGCAAATACACCTGCGTTTATGTTCACCAAATTACCAAAAAAGACTGACACACACTACTTGTGCTCCCTGCGCCCAGGGATTCCACCGGTTGTGTGTGTGTTCTGGAATGGCTCCCGGCCTCCACTGTCTGTCAACACCCACCTGCTGTGTTTCAGAGCGCAGCATGGCCAGATAGCTTTGAGTCGCATGACTACGAGATTTCGCAGTTATTAAAGAATGAGGCTTGATCGCGGCCTCTGAAAACCTCTGTTCTGTCGACTTCAGATGTTTTGTTAATGAGGTTAAGTCAAATATGATCTGACGTCAACACGGAGGGTTTTATTCTGAAATGAACTGGATGTTTTAATGTTGTATCTTTGCCTGACTTCCTGTCTTGCTCGATCTACTCTGTGCTGGATTGCTACATTGTGCTCCATCATCTGGCAAAAATAGAAGCCTTGTGTATCTGCTGCGGATGGCTCTGGATCACCGGAGCTGCGACGGAGTAGAAACGCAACTCAGCCACAGTCCGTGGAAGCACATGCATTGACTAGAATTTAAACATATCAGCTCTGCTGCTGTGCTGAAGCAGAGATGCACCGCACATGCATCTGTAGGAATTTATGGGTTAGACCTACGTCTGCGCTGCACCCACACTGACAAAAAAAAAAAACGTGTTTTGTGTCAGCGTGCTAACATGTCACACAACTTGAGAACAGCTGGATCCAGATTTGCTTTTTTGATGACAGGGTTTATCGCTGTATGTTTGAAGGATGAAAATACGGTAACGCTTTACTTAAAGCAGGCATCTCTAATGCATTATGAATGTACCTGTAATGTGTTACAATGCTCCTTTAGTGCTGTTGTATAATCACAGTTATAAGCAGGCTTAGGGTCAAACCTAACCCTAACCACCTGTAAGACATTACAAGTGTATTCATAATGTGTTATGGTGCATTATAGAGACAGACGTGTTACTGAAAATACACAACTGTACTCTCTCTTACAACTGTAAGAGATAATTATTATGGGTAAAACACTGGATCACATAGTGGCAAAATTTTTTTAAGAAGACGTGATGGAATTGTGGTCAGCTGGCACGTCATAGGTTTCATTTATAAAATGATCAAAGTAAGACAGAAGTGTATTTACCACCTGTTGGCTTGATTTTTGAGCTCCAGCTCAGTCTCCATTCTCTTTAAATCAGCAGTCAGGTTGGCTTTGTCCAGAGCCAGACTTCTGTTCTCCTCCTGCAGGCTGCAGAGCCTGAGAAGCAACTCGTCCATCTCACTCTTGTTCCTACTCTCCAGCTGCTCCAGCTGCCTGAGAGCCAAGAGCAGACTGTTTAGCACATAACACAACATCTGGTACTTGGTGAACACTTTTCAGCACTGTCTCCCAGCACTCGATAACGCAGAGATTTGTCTGAGCTTAAGTGATCCCATGAGCTTTTATCCTCCATACTGCCCATCTATTTACCTTGTGGAAATCTGAGTTTCAAATAAAATACAACTGACTTTCTTTACTGTTGCCATCAAATATATCTAAAGCAATTACAGCAATGACTCTGCTCTATCACATTAGTTCCCTCATTGCCCCTTTTCTATGGGATTTATACATTAAAAAATACAGTGAAATGCTTCTTGTCTTGTTGTTTTATTTATTGTGTTAATTTATTGTTATTTATTGTGTTAATAATAAAGTCAGTGAACAAACACTGAACTGTTGGCAATCCTGTTGAAAAGAGAAGATGAGCAGTTCTGGCATTCAGCCTCTTTAGTGCATATTTTTCTCACATACAGCAAGCAAGAATGTGTGTCACTTATATAAACTGTTCAGTGTTCAATATGCAGTTCTTCTCTGTCTTTTTCTTATCTGACAAAAAAAAGTACCACGTCCCAGTTTAGGTGCAGGACTGTTTTTAACCCTGATTAATTCATGTTTTAGTGAAGGATAGATCTGATACAGTAAGACATTGCAGCTGTACCGTCTGAGATTTGCAGTTATGTTGCAGTGTTCGTCCCAGGTGACGGCATCCTTCAGGCGAGCCTGCAGAATTTGCATCTCCCTCATGTTTTTCTGCGCCTCCCTCCTGCTGTCATCTAGCTGCTCCTGTAAACGCTGCTTTTCCTCCTCTAACAACATCAGTTGCTTGGACACCTTGGAAACTACAAGGAAAAGGATTGAAAGAGAAAATTTATCTGTTTTAATAGATCACGATCCAAACAAAAGATATGTTTAAATTGTAGATAATGTGAATAAAGCACAAATGCCTGTAAATCAATCAGCAATTATCAATTAATGACTGAGTTCTGTCTGTTTGAATCCCTGCAGCCATCTGAAGGAGGCTAAAGTGAAGCTATTTATTAATCCTGTGCATCACAGCTTCCTCTCTCATTTGAAAAAAATGCTGCTGTGCCAAATTTGAAGACATGAAGCAGCCAGTTACAATGTAAAAGAGTTTAAAACACACACAGATTTGTGTGTGTTGACATCGGACCATTCTACAAATTGAACCATTGAAACTAGCAATGTGACTTATTAATCTCCCTCCCACCTGAATTCACCCAACTCCTTGCACTCAGCACCGCTGCATTTACATAAACCAAAATATCAGGTGTGCTTTATCAGTCTAAGCATCAAAGACCTGTCACTCTGTGTTTATTGTTGCGTTTGTGTGATTAATATTAGTCTTTCACTGAACCAAGTACCTTCAGAAAGGTGTCTGCTGTGGCTCGCCTTGGCCTTTTCATGCTGCGCCTCGAGCTGATCAATCAAAACCTGGTTCTCCTGCAAAACCAGAAAGGCCTGTTGTTGTAGTTGTTGACTGTAGAGAGGAAAACAGAGCGAGAGACAGACAGACAGAGAGAGGGGGGGGAGAGAAAATATGTCTCTAATTAATATGTACAGTAGTAAGCAGAGCACAAAGCTGCTATGGTGATATATTATGGCAACATGAAGAAGGCATTTATCAGACAAAAAGACATACATAATAAGCTTGCAAAATTTCAGCCGAATCTTTTTTACTTTAAAGCCACAGTGTGAATTCACATGTATAGTCAAAATCAATATGCAACAGAATTTCACTACATGATTATAGCAGGCTGAAGAATTCAGGATAACAATACTAAAGCCCTACCTACTCAACTTTTGAAAACAATAACAATGCCATGAGTAATATTGATTTGTAACTTTGTTTACTGCGTGTTTTGTCTCTTTTTTGGCAAATAACACTCAAAACACAAGTGTAGAGAAACAGACAGAGTTTGTAAATGACAGCGTACAGAAAGAACAATTATACAAAGTACATTTTTTTCTGTTTTACGGAGGCTGGCGACAGGCTTATGGCGCATTAGTGCCACCAACTTTGACAAAGTGAGAAAAGACATAAAAAGAAATCATCGAAATCAATCAATCAATCAAATTTATTTCTGTATAGCCCAAAATCACAAATTACAATTTGTCTCAGGGGGCTACACAAACTGCACAGATGTGACATCCTTTGTCCTTAGACCCTCTCACCGGGTGAGGAAAAACTTACAAAACCCTAAATCGATGGAAAGGATTACAGGGAAAAAAAAGAAACCTGTGAGAGAGCCGCAGAGGAGGGATCCCTCTCCCTAGGACGGACAGACGTGCAACAGATGTCACATGTACAGAACACAACAACAAAACAATCACAATGTTGCTGCATCTTGGATCCTGAGAGTGTATAGATCCAGAAGGAGGTGAAGTCCACGAGTCCAGGAGCACAGTCTATAGGTCAGACGTGTGATCTGTTGATCAAAACGGTGGTGCAGTTCATAGAACTGGAGGCATGCAAAGTCTGTTAGTCGTGACAGTCTTGGGTATTCCGGACGAGGATCCCAGGCAATGGAAATGTTTTCAGTGGCACTGATTTACTTACATAATATTATGGTCAACACAGTAAACGTAAATGAGAATTGAGACACTGAACATCTTGAACACAACTTTTTGAAATTGACAATTTTTTGTTTATTCAAACACTTCCGGTTAATAAATTTAGGGCAGATACATCAGTTATTAATAAAATATACATTATTCTTTACAGAACGAGAAAGTATTTAAATGGAAATTGATGATAAAGTTGATGGCTTGTTGTCCCTGCCTGCGTTCACCTGCCTCACTGAGAATATTTAGCAGTGAGTTATTTTTCAGTGTATCCTGTTTTTCCCATTAAGTTGCTCTTGGCAAGAAAACCTGTTAAATGCACTAAATGTAATTATGAGCAAATGTACTAAGCTTCAATCTTCCAATTGTTCTTCATTTATTAAAAAAAAAAAAAAAAACCCACTGCAGACTGACAATTTAAAACAGGCTGAAATGTTTCAAACTGCAGCTGTTTCACAGGTTACAGCAACATCACATCATACAGTCATCATGACAGACAGCAGTAAAGGGGAATGTAAGAACAGAGAAAAAATGTACAGGTTTTATCATTTTTATTATTGCCCATTTAAAACTGACAGGCGAGCAGATAAGCAGAAAAGAACGAAAATGATGTTTAATTTTTGCTACATCTGAGGAACGAGTGGTAACGTTCAAGCGAGTGTTGACGGTGCTGAAGCTTTGAACACACAGAGAGTATGTTTCTTCTTACCCGTCCTTCTGGCTGATCCCTCCAATCTTTGTAATTTCATCATGGAGTCTCTCATTTTCTTTGATCACCTCCTCTACATGAACTCGTAACCTCTTCACATCCTCCTGTGGAAGCAGACAGAAACACATAAAGGCCTCACACTTTTCATTATTAAGAAAATGGCTCATTTTTAATTGGGGGATATCACCATGGTAACCTTTGCTTCAAGGCTAACTGGTAAATTTCAGAAGATCAGATAAAATCGTGTCAACAGGCCTCCTACTGACCAATCAATGGGAAAACGAGTCACCGTTTCTACAGGATCCTGACACCACACACTTTTGATTTGAGCATCTAACAAACGGAAAAAGAAACATGATGAAGATGATAACTGCATATTAATTCTGTACGTTTTCTTGGGTCATCAAAGGGATTTCTGACAGCATTGATGCTTTGACACTCTTATCTATCAGTGCTGCTCAGAATTCTGTCATAATTCTGTTGAATTCCTTTGAGTTTATCTCCTCTGTTAAGATATCTGCCCCGGACCCGGCCAGCCAGCTTACCCGTTGAAACAAACCCCAGCTCGTCTCTGATGTGGCTTTCGCACTACCTCCGGAGGCGGATCGAAACTGACCCCCTCAGCCGCCTCTGTAGGTTTTGTACAGACAGTGAGGCGGGGAAAGGGCGCACAGAAGCCGCCTTGAAAAGGCTGTGTAAAAGGTGCTAATGAATGCTTTAATGATGCCTGTGGGTCTCACATCAGCACAAAAGGCCAGTTGAAAAAAAAAAAAACAAAACACTTTTTTTTGAAAAGTCAAGTATATTTCCTTTTGACAGTTAAAATGACATATTATTATTATAAAAGCCATGATTTTGTGCTGCAGAGGAGAAAGAAGAAAAGGTTCCATTTCCACCTTAAAATTTACATGACCCACTTTACAGCTTATATAATGGCCATGTTTGTAAAAATAATTATTTCAATTATGCACAGGAGCTTTTTTCCACAGCTGACATCATCCTCAACATACTAAGCTCTTTCCACCATAAAATGAAAGAATTTGTAATAATCTTAAACAGCAAAGTCTTGATCATTAAAACACACAAACACACACACACACACTGAGGGGTTGCTCTAAATGTTTGTATGCCTGCGTGTTAACAAACCTCCAAGGCTCTATTACAATCATTAAAAGCCACTCTAAGAAATGTAATGATACTGGCACCACCACATGATTTAATGCCATGCATTGAATATATTCAAGGCATCACAATAGCACTTTGCTGCTTTTGTCACTGATAAAACAGCCTATGTAACATTTTACTGAATGATTCAAATTACACACAAGCAGATAATAAGAAGCAGCTCACACATGCATAAAATCTTTCACACACACTTTACCTCAGTGGTTTGCAAAAGTGTGTCTTTCTCCTTCATTCTGTCTTCATGGGCCAGCAGCAGCGGAGATAAATACTTCATGTCGAGCTACAACAGAGGGAAAAGAGAAATGATTCAAATCAACCACAAAGCCACTCATCTATTACTGAACCTCAAAATGTCAATCACTCACTGACACTCGCAATGACATAACTAAAGTTCTGACTTAGCTCTCATTGACACCTGTTTAAAAGACTGTTTAGCTAAACTAATCAAATCAACCGGCCGTGGTGTTAGACGGCTGTCCTGTCATACTGAAGTATTGCACAGTTATTTGTGGACACTGACCAGCCAGGGAGGAGGAGAGCCGGTCTTTGGTAGGCCACCGAGTCTGGAGGTCTGGAGGAGACAGTGAGAAAGAAAATGTAGTTGGCAGTTTAGGTCACAGAGGAGGATGATGTTTTACATTTTGCTGCTTCTTGTGGACAGTTACTGGAGGAAGGTCTAACACTCAGATAACATTAAAGTCTTTATTACATTACAATACATTCATTTTCAGCTCACTCTTTTATCCAATGTGATTTACACTCAATGCATTCAACCATGAGGATACAACCCCAAAGTTGCGAGATTCATGCTGAATAGGACTGAAACTAACAACTATTTTCATTATCGATTAATCTGCCAATTATTTTCATGATTAATCAATTAATAGTTTATTCCATGAAACGTCCAGATCGTGTGAATAAGGCTCATCTCAATTTCCCAGAGCCCAATGTAACGTCTTCACATTGTGACATCAAAGTGTCACAAGCAGCCCTAAAGACTGTAAAGACAGCTGCACTCAGCCAAGGCAATTCACCCACAGAACAAACCAAGAAGAAACCTCGCCCACGATCATGCGAAGTGTGGGAATACTTGAAGCAGAGACCTAAAAACATGGTCCTCTGTAAGCTGTGCAATGTGGAAATGGCATAAGATGGCAGGACGCCTGCCATGCACGAGCACTTAAAGCAGAAGCAACTCGGAGCGCTTTGTGAAGATGATAACCAGAGCAAGACAACATCACTGTGTTTACTGATCAGAGTTTAAGCATCATCAACACGTGTGCAACGTGTCTCTGGTAGTTATAATGGATTTTCTAATGTTAGCACATTCCAAGTTTACGAACATGCGTCTGCGTGCAGTAAATGAATACTGTGTCTTCCTCTGCATTTCACAGTATGAAATTCAGCACTGAGCAGCGCTTCCTTTGTTTCCTGCTACAGTCTGTCTTTTAAGATGATCACACAACGCAGCCTATTGAAAAATTAATGAGACATTTTCAAAATGTTTTTACTGTAAATTCATTGTTATATTAATCAAGCAATTAAAAAACAATCGATAATCAAAAACTTAGTCCTTAGATTAGCTGAAAAAAATAATCATTAGATTAATCCAAAAAAAAAAAAAAAAATCGTGGATGCAGCCCTGGAGCCGGGACAGCAAAGCAGCACTTTTGTTAATATTTATGTAATCCAGCAGAAAAAGATCAATTCTAGGTTGGTTAATTAAGCCAATTCAGACTAATCTCTTATTACTGAATTCTTCTATTATAGAAGCACTAATCTTTTCCTGTATCTCTGTCTTTGTCCAGCCATCCTTCAGCTGTCAGTAATGAGGGCTGGCAGCTACAGAGGAAGCAAACCGGTAGTGATGAGAGCAGATCTCTGGGTGTGAAGACACAGCATGAGGTAGCTGAGATTATTACCACAGGCTAGCGCCTGTCTGCAGTGTAAAATACACAACCCAGCATGGACAGACGGCCGCAGACAGGAATAAGAATATACTCCTCTACTGCAACAAATCCAGAAGAAGGATGGACCAAAGAAAACTTTGTCCTGCTCAGCTTGTTCCAGATCAAAGGCAGATTTCGTCTTTTATGTCTTTCTTAAAGGCAGTGAAAAAGACTTTTTTTTCAGTGCAAAGGCTGTAAAAAATGATGTACTGGCGATATCTGTTCTTTATAAAAAACGATTAAATTAGTCTAAGAAGAGAGAGGGTCACAGCATCAAGCAGACCTCATTTATTTGTCTGGTAAAAGAGCAGAGGGAGCACAAAACAGCAGAGGAGTTATCTTGTAGCTTGTCATACCTCGTGCTCTGTCAGTGGTCTGAAGCGGGTTTGGTATCGACTCAGCTCCACATTCAGACGGTGAACTGTCAACTTGAGGGCGTCATTCTCATCCACCAGCTCCTGGGCATGTTGTCTTAAATTCTGAAGCTCTGCCTGGCTGCCTGTTAGCACATCAGGTTAGAAATGTGAAATGACCATACAGTACATAGCATGAAATCATTTCACATTTCAGGATACCAAGATTGTTAAACATGGCAATTGCAATAGATCATATAATCAGCATTGAAAGGTCATTAAAACAGGCATAAGCCCCAGGTTTTTTCATATAGGCCGTAATATAATAACAGAAAGATTGTAGAAGTCGGGGGGTCAGGGTTAGGTTAGGTTCTCTTTCTGTCTCTCACAGACTGAGCACACAAAATTTAAATTTAACTATAAAATTAGGCAGTGCTGATCAAATATGAATCAGGATTTTGTTACTGCATCGCCTACTTCCTAAAATGTTTTCATACACATATTTAAGTGTTTAGCTGTGATAAGAACTTTTATGAATGAGAGGTCAATCTGAACGTTTTTGAATTCCCCCAAAAAGAAAAAAAGGTAAAAATTAATCCACTACAGTAAATTTTCATTAATAGCTGAAATTCCCTGTTAATATAACAAAAAGTAAAATTCAACAGCAGTGGCTCCTCCACTTGCCTGCAGATGACCTCAGGTTTGAGAAGGTTTGGTTGCGACTGATCTCCTGCTCCAGCCGCTGAAGTCGCTCCTCCAGTATCTTCTGTTCATCTCCCATGGCCGTGTTCCTCTCTGGCCGGGTGCACACAACCTCCCTCTGCACCTCACTGTGCACCTTGCTGGGCTTGGGAGACCGTTTGGAGAGCTGTTTGGGGGTTTTGGCTTGGTTGGGTTGACTGGGGTGGTCGGAAGTTAATAGAGTGGCTGAAAGAGGGAAGGTACAGTATGTAGTTTTAATGGTTGTAAATGTAAATGTTTTACATAGGATAAAAGGTAGAATGCATTTCTATAAATGCAGTCTCAGTACATAATATTTATGCAAACAAGCAAGTAGTTCATATGAACTTACACAAAGAGATTTGTGACTGCAGGAGAAATATGCGTTGAACTATTAAACAGGTAATGTGATAGTCAGAGGGTGACGTACTACTAAATTCCCTTCAGAAAGTAAGAAAATTGAAATACATAAATATGTAAGACTGAAGAATATCACCCGCTTTATAACTACCTGATAAAGAAGGCAGCTGATGAATGTGTCTGTCTGTTTACAGTTCTGTGTATTAATTAAGGTATCGCCTGATGTTTCACGTGGATTATTATACGCTTAAATCCGCTGGTCTGACATGACTTCTTGAGCACAGACACGTTGCAGCAAAACCAGTCAAGAGCAGTGTGCATTAGGTAGCAGCACTCCACAAATACATTTATATATATCAGTAAAAATGACTAACAGACACACATCGGGCTACTGGAACTTACATCTACAAGGCACCACATCTGTCTGACTTCCAGGGCTCTTCCTCTTGGAAGACTCACGGCTGACATCAGGAGACTGAACACCCCTTTCCTCAATGAAATCTGTGAGACAAGAAAACTCATGTCATCATTACAAGAGAGCTATTATGCTCTTCCGTTTCTGACCTGTTAATGTTGTTACAGTGTCAGATACTCGTGTTAAACGATGCCAAAGCGTCACATAATGAGCTTCATGCATTTGGAAGTGAGCCCTGCAGGCTGCTTCAGTTGGCTCGGCATGCCGAGTTTTACAGTGAATTTACAGTGACATTAATGCGTGCTGGACTTCCTTACATAAAAATAGTTTTTTTTGGTTAATTGAAGGAAAGTTGACTTTGTTAAAGCTGTAAGTAACATTTTGTCAGTGTCCAAGCTGTGTTTATTTTGTGTCAGCAAAGGGGTTGAGTACAGCCAAGCGGAGGCATGCACGGAGGAGGGAAAGGGGGATGAGTAATTGAGCGGCACAGACCATTTTGAGATAATGCAGAAAATAAAAGGAAGAGAGAGGGTGCGAGTCACAGTTTTCTGAATTTCCTCAGATTTCACTGTTAGGAGTCCAAAGCCAAAATGACAGACCCGAAAATGAGTATAATGGCTCTCCTTTAAACTACTACAAAGAAGCAGTACTGTGTCCTGCGTGCTTAATTATACAACAGATTTTACCATGAACAGTATATTGTTCTGTAAAGATGACTTTCAACCACACTACCCATCCAATCCACAGAGCGCCCCACCAACCCATCAAACCCAAAACCTCCAAAACAGCCCATCCAGCTGTGTCCAGAGCCCAGTGAGGCATACAGCTGTGTGCAGAGGGAGGTACTGTGGGCACTGCCAGAGAAGATAACAAGGATGGTGCTTTGAATGTGTTTCTTTACAACACAGCCAGCCTGTACACACAATTAGATGATTAAGGTCAGAGCTTTTTCAAGACATATAATTTTAATTTAGCACCGCTGTGAGCCTGAGGCCAGCTCTCGTGATAAAACCTACAATGAGGCTTTCCATTTAACTCTAATTATTTTCGGCTAAATTACAGCTGTAATGAAACATGGTTGTAAAAAAGCTGCAAGCGGTGATACAAACAGGTAGAGAGCATTCAAAATGCATGTTTTTTATTCATTGACAAGAAGCAAAACAGTGATTTGAGGCGGCTCCAAAAGCAAGTTGCACCATAGACCCCCATATTAAAAAGCCTGCCATGCAGAAATAAACATGTTTACAGTCTGGTACAAAAATACTGTTTTGGTCTGTATAGTAATAAACTTTTATATAACTCACTCGTTTAAACATATTAAGGCTAAAGGTCTGCAATAATTAAAGGCATGGTGCCAGTGTCAGTGTCCTTCAACCTGCCATTAGTGTTGAGTCAGTACCTGGGGAGGGCACTCTTCTGCCAGACATCTGATTTGGCTGAG
The DNA here is from genome assembly GCA_029822935.1 of Naso vlamingii. NCBI lineage: Eukaryota > Metazoa > Chordata > Actinopteri > Acanthuriformes > Acanthuridae > Naso > Naso vlamingii. The sequence goes on along the minus strand of JAPQLA010000001.1, from coordinate 5,762,938 downwards.
GTGCATCAGTCTGGAAGACAGATCGGCAGAACAAACAGACATGTGGTCAGACAGATAACGAGCATGTCTTTTCAGAAAGATTTTTAAAGCTCCGCTGTCTAGATTCCTTTCACGCAAAGCTTTTTTCAGAGGCTACAGCATCTGTGGCCATTTTCAAAACGTAGACAATAGGATCTTCTCAATGCCTTTCTCTTGCAAATCTTCAGAGAATCATCAAATTGATGTGAATACGTCACAGTGGTGAGTTCAGTACAGGAGAGAGTTGCAGCTGAAATAGCGAAGGAAGAAGATTTAAATGACTTTAGAAGAAAAATATCAGTGGCTGTATAATTCACAAACACAACCTGAATGATAAAGAAGGCAGCTGAGGAATGTGGCTCTCTGTTTAACATCCTGCGCATTAATGAAGGAGAACTTCATGTTTCTGTGGATTAACGTATGTTTAAATGCAAAATATAGGCTCTTATTCTGAGCGCTCACTTAAAACTTTGCTACAAGGAATAGAGACACTAAGGGGTGAATTCACAAAGACTGTGCCCACTGATAGCAAAATGACTTGCGCAGAATTTGGCACCCTAAGCACCAAAGAATTTGCGTTAATCATATGCCAACACTAACACACCCACAAAGTTTGGCAGCTAAGCGCAGCCTGCCCTTCTTTTACATTTAATTGAGTAAGCAGATCTTATCCCAGTGTTTCAGTCTTTTCTCCACATTTCTGAGCACAGACTGGTTCACAATGAAAAATGCCGAGAACACAACATTTTGCAGAAAGCGTCAGTTTTGTTTGTTGCTCACAGTTGTCTTTGCACTGCAGCTGGCAGGGCTGGGAGTCGCCAGAGGCCCCACGATATGATGTTATCAGGATACTTGAGTCACCATATGATATTATCGCCATAGTGCAATATGTTGAGTATTGCGATGTCATATATTGAGATTTTTTCACCCTTGTCAAATGCAAATCACTTTCCCAAATTAAAATTTTGTCATCATCATCTATTTAATCTACTTAGATAAAGTTTTCAGTCTATTTGTCTCACTTCAGTAAATTTTTATTACCTCACCAGACATTAAGCCCTTAGCACCATCTAGTGGTCTGAAAAGTCAATTGATTTTAATTATTCTATTACCCAAGAGGTTAGTGTGTGTGTTTTTTCAACATTTATGAAGAATTTGTGTTTACCTGGTGTCTGTGAATCTATACAAGCATCGATTTTTTCCCCCACCTCTAGCAGCTGGCTCCAGCAGTTCACACTATACTGACACTACACACGCGTCTCCAAAATTAGAAAAAGTCTGTGCGCCTTTACACACGGTGCTGTGGTTGCTTCATGAGGAGGATTAGCCAGGATCTGATGCTAATTAATTTTCTTTACTCTGCTTCACATCCTCAGAGGTCGGCTGTTACACGCAAATCCCAGGTTTGTAATGAAATTGTTTGTTAAAAAAGAAAAAAAAGAAAAAGAAAAAAAAGGCAGCCCTTACGAATGAATCCTGAGCTCCATCAGAACCTTTTCATTTCAAAATGCGATATAAGCTCACAATCCACTTGATTCCCCCTCTGACTGTAGATGTCGACCATAATATCAGTTCAGCATCATTCAAAGCTCACAAACTTTTAAGTGTGTATGTGTGTGAGACAGAGAGAGAGAGAAAGAAAGAGAGAGAGGAATTGCACTGATTTAATACACAGGTCTCACTGGCATTAAATGGCACTGCTGTAACTGCCTGTGGCGATTAGCGCTGCTCTTTGAGAATTAGGCGGTATTTGCAAAGAGGTTATTTGCATAGGAAGAGGGCAATTTTGCGCCATATTTTTCAATATTCCCCAATTTACATGAATGCAACAGGGACAGGCACAGCTAGGAGTGGCAGTGCAGTTTGTGTGCAGTTTGTGTGCAGTTTGCGTGCATTTCACCCTTTGCGCATGCTTTGTGGATCGCACACAATCTTTTTCTCTCATTTGCAAAGGTTTAGCCACCGCAAAAGCAGCACAATCTTATGTAAATTTGCCCCTTTGTCCTTTATACTGCTTAAATAATTCACCTTTGTTACCAGGGACTGTTGTGAATAAAGTACCAGGCAGGGATGCTGTGATAGCCTGGAAGACAACTAACAGGGGGAAATGACACCCACTGAGACAAATAAAAGTGAACAATCCAATGTAGCAGAACAAACAAGCAGAACATGACTGGAATAACATCCCATAAGTCTGTGAGAGCACACACCCTCATCATATATTGTTCAATATTCCACTCAGTGAGTATACACACCACTTCTCTACAATGCAAGACTCAGTAGATACACATTACCTTTATTCCCTGTACAACTGTGCCTCCCAGTGGATCACATTGGTATCACAATAACAGTTTAAAGCGTCACAAAGTAAAAAAATATATTGAAAAGAGAGGAGTATCTTTCTCCAGCACAATTTAAAATAAAATTCTTTTTTCAAAGCAGATAATCTGACTTGTCTCTCAGGAAGGCTCGAGTACATCATTCACTGGACAGTAAGTCAGTGCAGTGTAACTGATCACCAAGCAACTTCATCTGGATGTTAACTACTTTGCTGCAGTGAAAAGCTCTTGAACAGCAGTTATTTATGATGGGAAGATGATTCTCATCTGCTTTCAATGACAACACTGAGATTAAAATCACCAACACTCAACTGCAAATCTGCACACATGTAACACTGACATCTTCCTTCATAATCTCACCTTCAGTTTTAGTGGCAGGGCATAGACGGGTTGTGTGACTGAACAATTCTCCTGTCTATCCAGAGTTTCGTAAACATGGTCGTCTCTGTCCTCTTCATTCTCCACCTCCTCTTCCTTGTCCTCAGACTCCTCCTCTGAGTGCTCAGCGGAGGACAGGTGTGACCGACTAGCCAAATCCTCTGACCATCTGTCTCTGAGGAAGGCAAGAAACTTTAGAGTAATGTGGCAAAGACAACCTGTAAGTTACTTATTACATTTTATTTAAGAGGGGGAATAATAAACAGTGTAACCTCTGCCATGGGCCTTTTTCACAGCAGACATTTAGACTCATCATGGTAGAGTAAGCACGTGTGTTACCAATAATGGTGGCAATGGCTCCATCCTATTCAGTAAGTCATGACAGTGAGCCAGCATGCACAATACCAGGAACCATAAAAACGAAATGGAACTCAGTCATCATTTATTTTATTATTTACACCTGTGCTTTCCTTCTATGACATGACAAAAAGAGTCAAAAGGCTACGTGGAAAAACTGCTAAAAAAGCAGCAAGAAAGAAAAATATGCAGGGTGTGACAGATTCTTGAGAAAGGCCCAGATATTCTCCATCTAAACCTTCTGTATCTGAGCACGTGTTCATGAAAAAAGATCACCGAAACCGAGAGAAAACCTTAGGCCTTATCCACTGCATGCTTTAATCTTATGAGCAAAATTAGACTGAAACTAAAACAAAGTAAAATTGTTTCTGTTGATAATCCTGGTGGAGATCCAAGAATTTTACTTTGAGAGCTCAAAAAATATTTTGACTGCTACTCCTCAAAGAAGAACCATTGTGAAAATTTTCAGCCCATTTCAAACTGACACACTTAACGAACACATCCCCAGGTCAGGTTTAACCGAAGACAGTCAGTATTAACACAAGACCCCCCACTGTACGCTGCACCAATGCTGTAAAATGGTACATACACTTCCTGTCTCCTAAGTGGACGGCGTCACGTCTCCCATGGAGACAGTCAGGAACTACCATCCCTCCGCCTCCTCTGGAAGTGTTTTAACGTCGTGTGAATGGATTTAAGCAGATGGATTTTTCGTCACGATATTCGTTTGATGTAAGTTTGAACTTTTAATTCTTGGTTTCACCCATAAGACCATTTAAATGTCTGTTTATGTCCATTGTGAAACAAGGCAGGAAGCACCAGTTCACAGATCTCGCAAGAACGTGTTGCTGAGACAGAGACAGGTCTCAAACAAAGTTAATTTTCTCCTGATTTGTGTGTCTGAAAAATGACATTTTTG
>JAPQLA010000001.1:5727745-5746015 GCA_029822935.1 Naso vlamingii | reverse complement strand
GTGTATTGAGAGTTCCCTGACTGTGTGGTAGCTTAAGATAATTAAGCGGACCACCAGTGGGCGCTAGCCTGGCTAATTTATATCCAGAGGCAACACAAACATTCTAAAGTACAATACAGATGGATTTTCACGTTATAAAAAACAGAATTTCACATTAAAAAAAAACAAGGATGATGTTTGCTGTGATGGATTATTTATCTCAAGACCAGACCAAGTCAGCAATCTCATTTCTTTTCAATACCGAGCAAAGACTTGCTACAAAATATGAGCGAAATCTTTCTTCATTTGGACAAAGATAAGAAATACGGATGGGAATTGAGAACCGGTTCTGACTGGTTCAATCGGTCTACATCATTTGCCAGGCCTAACAACAGATTCTGTATTTCATTTAAGACCGAAATGAAAACGAATGTTGTGCATATATTTTCTTTTTTGACCTATTTTAGATGAGTGGTAGTGGACCGAGTACTGCTTAGCTCCCGGTAAGCTCTCAGGGTACCAGTGACATTAGCCTGGGAGCTACCGTCACTGGTAGAAACAACAGCAGTACTCGATCCACCACCGCTAATATCAAAAATGGATCAAATGAGATAATATTTGTATTGCATTCTTTTTCATTAAGGTCTCAGGTCAAATACAGAATCTGTTGTTCAGTCTGGCCTGAAGGCTTTGCGCTAAGGTTAAAATAGGACAAGACAAACATAGCGTTGACTTCACTGCTCTGCAGTGCTCGACTTGCTGACCGGCAGCATGGTGCATCAAAAACTTGGCACTCCTGATATTTAATGCATTGCATGCTGCGTCGATAAATGTTTCAGCATGTTGCTGGTGTTTTAACCCTTGCATGAATTCACAGTGCTACAGAAAATGCATGTTGTATAGGTCCACTTTTTTACACACAGGAAATCCACACAAATCAATAAGGGAATCGATAAAGAATCAGATCAATAGGCGGAATCCATAATGGCATTGATATCAGTAAAATCTTATCAATTCCCATCCCAAGTAAGGAGGTGAACTCACAGCAGCTGGGCAGAGGGGGTCCAGCGAAACCACCTGGACCGGCGTTTCTCCTTTCAGGGTGAAGCCCAGGTCTCTGTCTTCTGGGCGCAGTGTTATTGTGCGAGGGGCTGTCCACCGCTGCTTGGCTGAGAAGACTGACAGGGGGCCCTGTGTGGAGACATTGTGGGGACGCCAGGGTCAATATGGCACCAGGCTTTACTGATTCAAGAGGATAATATCCTCTTCCTCTCAGAGTATTCCAGTTCAAGGGTTTGGGTAAAAGCCTGAAGGAAAACTGAAATCTAGCATAACAATCCCTTCTTGTGTTCTCGCAGGCTAGCTAAACATGATTAAAGTCCACATCTGTGATCTGTTAACATCTGTACATAAACTCCGTACACTGGCAATGCCTGAACTTACCCAAACTTGGCAGAGGAAATGGCAAAACAATGCCATTAATTGTAAGTCCTTTTTCTCATTAAATTGAAAGAAAAGTTTTCTTTTCTTTTTTTTTGCTAGACTGCTCTGTTCGGCTCAGACGCTGTGTGTGAGGCAGTTCACCCGCCCACCGCCCCAAACCCACACTCTCTGGATGAGAGAGCGTTACTCCTGTGATTCCCTGTTACATGTGAGGAGCTGCTTCAAAGTGAGCGGTACAAAACTTTTCTGAAGGAAACATTCTCAGCATTGCAAAAATACACCAGGTGGTGAGAAACTGCAGTTTGATCATTCCTGCAATGCTCTTTTATAATGAAATAAATACATTTCATATCCATTATTTTTGAATTCATGGTTTGTTGTGGTCTTTATCAGCAGTTTACAGATCTAGATGTTTTGGTAATCCATTACGTATACTTGTTTGAAAGTTTGCGTCCTGGGAAACACTAAATTTCTCTTTTGGGTCTTGAGCTGAAGAACTTTAAGAACCTCTGGTATACAGATTCAAGGGGAGCATGAAAGTCATGCTACTGTATGTGTGTATTTAAATGATTAACCTTTGTTACAGCTACCCCTCTGGCTCGCCAGGTGTCCAAAATGAGTGCTTGTTTTGCTTTCCTTTTAAAAAGTTTGATCTTTTGTGCATTTCTTCATTCAAAACATTCTCAACATACTGAACATAATACTGACAGTATGCCTACTTGAATGCGGGGTGGCCGTTATTCAGTATTTACTGTAATAAACCTTACAACAATGGCTGCAACAGTTGACAACGTCACAGCTATCAGCTTAGTCTTCTTTTTTCTTTTACTCAGTGACTAGTCCATCAGTACTGATCAGATTTGCAAAACAATAATTTCGACATCTTCCATTATTGATAACAAACATGTCCTACTTTTTGGACTGCTGAAGAAAACTGCTATCTCACAATAACACACAAATTATCTGGCTGGAAAATCCTGACAATAAATTCAATGTAACACCGAGCTGATGCCTGTTGCACCTGCTCCTTCAGTGATTGGACAGAGAGATTGATTTAACTGATCCATCTCACACATCTCTATGGATCCAAGAGGATTTGAGTCTCATTGCAGAGAGCATTTATGAGAGCCAGGTGGGATTTTACAACAGGAACCAGAGAGATTCTCAGTCACAGAGGCCGCATACACCTGTTTTCTCTGACCTTTAATCTCCTCACCTGTTATTTGCTTGTTATGGTTGTTCCCCTTGAAATTGAAGTCGTTTGTTACAGTAATTGGAAACTGAGCAAGTTGAAAGAAGTGACTCACAACTGAATTGCTCTTTTTAGAGGATGTGAACAGAAGATTAAAGTTCCAGTGATAGAGGTTGCCAGTGCCCCCTCCCCTCCCCTCCCCCACCATGGTAACCACGCCTGGATCAGAGCACCTCTGTCCATGGTTAGTGTTAGTTTAGCATTTGTTTCATTGGATGAAAGTCCAGGAGGCTTTGGAAATAATATGGGACTTTTGATGAACTCCCTGTCAAGTGAGCCAAAGCTTCCTGGAGACTCAGCCGTAGTTGGTTGTATTCAGAAATAACAAAAAATAAACTCTGGGTGTCAAAAAAACACTGGTTCTCTTCCAAGATAGAAAACACAAATCCAGAGTCATTTCATGTCACTTGATGAATAGACCAACCACCATGTAAACAACAACAATGTAAGTGGAAAAATATTAGTAACCCACATACCAGCCTGTGGAAGAAGTCGGTGACTTTCACCTTTGTGGTTGCAGGAACTTCCATTTCTGCTTTGTGCTCCGTTTTAGCTGTTGGAAACAAAGGAGAAAACAAAGCTGTCGTTAAACAGTGTTTACTGTCCCCACATGTCAAATGTTGACCCGTGGATGGAGAGGCAGGCAGAGAGTTAGCAGAGTAAACATGACATCATCTGTATCTGGAGATAAATGTCACTTATCATGCAGGTGTGGTGCACAACACAGCAGCCTTTCTATGAACCGTTTCCACAGAAACAAACCTCACAAAGCAGCACGCTGGTCCGGCTTCGCATTTGTGTCATCTGTCGAGTGTTTGTTGTGGTGACACTAAGGAGACTGGTTAGTTTCCATGTCAACCAGCCGAAGAACAGTTGCCACTTAGTGGAGCTTCACTAAGACTCAAACTTTACATTCAAACAACTTACAGATGATGTCTGGGGCCTCCATGTAGTCGGTGAAATCTTCCTCATTTTCATTTTCGCTGTACTTGTTGAGCGAGCGCTGGTGGCTGGCTTTTAAAATGTCCTGCAGCACCTCCAGGTTGTTCAAGTATTGGCACAAACTGTAGACCCTCAGGGCCTCCTCATGACCCAGGATGGCGCGACGAATGTGTGCTTTACCTGAGGGGAGGATGGAAAAAACTGCATTAGGACATAGGATGATGGAAAGTGGGAACTGCAGAAGAGCAGGAAGTCAGATCTGGTGTTTTTGGCACTCTGCTGTCATTTATTGTCTTTGCTGTGCTCACTCTTACCGATGCGTTTACGTTCATCTTGCTTTTTCAGGATGTCCAAAGGTGAGCGTCCCTCAGGAAGGCGATCATACACCTGGGACAAGGTCTTCTCCTGCTGGTCCTCATCATCACTGGGACCCACTGACAGACAGAGATCAATGTTAAAATGAATAAAAAATAAAAGTCTTAAACCAAGATTTGTGCCAACTTAGAAGCAAACGGCCTTTACTCCTAAAAAATGTGTGACATGAACAGGGTTGATTTGATACCGGTACCAGTATCATAAAATACGCTGATACCACCGAAAATGCCGGTATTGGTATCAGCAAGTACACCAGTCCGTGCACCAATCAGGCACCATACCACGTTATTTATTAGTGGTAAAAAAAAGGTACCCAGATACTTCCCAATTAGCTCACTTAGCTCTGATTGACAAATCTGAAATCAATTTTTGTTTGCCGCTCTAAAACAGCACTCAGAAAGTTGGGCTGTCCTGAATCTGGCAACTACTATTCTTAAGAGCGGTAAAGAAGAACCGAGAGAGCCAACAGAGCTGGCACAACATCTGCATTCATCAATATTTTACAATGGAAAGTCAAAGGAGATGTGTAAGGAATTGTTTTTTATGAGCTGGTATTGGATCGGTACTCGGTATTCGCCGATCCACAAGTACGGGTATTGGAATCGGTATCGGGAAGAAAAAAAAAGCATCACAACATCTCTACATATGAAGCATTGATTGGTTGTAGAGGGCAGACATGCATATCAGAGCAAAGTGCATCTGTACAGCACACTGCTGCACTATTTAATCTTTGCAAAAATAACAATGTGTGAGTAACATCGTGTGAACTTGAGCTTTCATGGTTTACCAGAAGGACACGTAATTATTTGAGAAGCTCACTGAAATGCAGTCCTGATGTACTCAGAACTTTTGAGGCTTCCTGTGACTACTCTGTTTAATAAAGACAGTATAGAGCTTTTATTTAGCTGTGTTTGTGGTTCATCTGTTTCTTTCAGCAGTCTTTATTCTAGGCTGAGTCCTCCGTCTACAGTCCTGTGCTTAATTGCTCTATTCTCTTCAGCCACACAGGAATCTGTTAATGAGCTGCCAAACTCCAAGCTGCTTCGCTCCGCTGATCCTCTGTCTTCCCCTCTCATTTATAGCCCTGGATAAAACCATGACCATCTACTGTAATCAGCTGCATTTTGTTTATTTTTTCCAGTTTCATCTCCTCTACATTACAACTGATGATGTGTCGTAATAAGGAAAAAGACAAAAACTGCTTAATGCACTGCAGTTAGAAATTCTAAATCACAGACTTAGCACAGAGCTGAAAATAACAAATGAATCAGCTGTTACCCAAAGTATTAGCTGTACTCTCACTGTTCTCTCTTGCCATTTGACTATGTAGACAGCATTAAGGCTACATAACTGTAATCCTCCAGCAGTCACCAGTTCATCCACTCCATTTCACTCCAACCATCTCTCTTTTTCTTCCACTCTCACGCTCTGTCCATCCTGCCACTGAGTTCCTGGAAACTCAGCCTCTCTTTACCACTGTGTGTGTGTATGAGTGTGTGTGGGTGAGTGTCTGTGAGTGTTTCTCTAAATAGCCATTATGTAATTGCACTGTGGCTGCTTTAGTTTAGTCCAGCCATCTGACCTGGCCAACCCAGTGGCACAAGTGTTCAGAATCAGGCAACGAAAGTCTTCAAGCTCCAATCCCAGAATTACTTTTTAAATAAACAACCAACAGCCAAGTTGAAATGTGCAGATTGTGTGTGTTCAAAATTTCAACCCAAATACATGGTTCTATTTCAGAAAGAGATGTTTGATTTGAATACATGCATTGCTGTTACAGTTTATAAATGATTAAACTTCTCACCTGTTTGTCTCTTAAAAACACACGTCTCCATTTGGCATCGAGGGCAGGATTGTGCAAGTGCACGATGTATGCAAATGACTATGAACTGCAAACAAAAATGTCCCGCTCTGACAGCAGTGCCTCTTGTAAGCTATAAAATAACTGGCGTGCCCACTGTGATGGAGCTTAAAATCTATGGCTTTAGGTTTGAGGTACTTTACTGGTCACATATACAGTGCACAGTGTACAGTGAACCGTGTTCTCTGCCTTTAACCCATCTCTGAGGAGCAGTGAGCAGCCAGTCAGGGACCGACTTCAGATTCTGAGCCAGTACCTCTGACAAGGGTACCGACTGGAGATAGACCTAACACGCTTGTTTTGACGGTGGGGGAAGCACCCGGAGGAAACCCACACAAACACAGAGAGAACATGCAAACTAACCCTAACCCTAGGCCCTGCCCCAGCTGGGAATCAAACCCAGGACCCTCTTGCTATGAAGCGACAGTGCTAACCCCTGAACCATTACCACTGTGAATCTAGAATAATGGTACCTTCGAATGGAGTAGTGTTTACCGTGTTTACAAGAGCAGACCATATGAACGCCCCCCTCTTGTCATATTCACGACATCGAAAGACAAATTTCTCAGAAAGCTTAGAGTTTATGAGTTGTGTCGTGTTTGCTGACGTTTCGAGTCTAATATTGGCCTGTACAGGACCAAAAGTAGCTATGGCAAATGTAGACAAGTTGTTCATCTACATATAAATCATCACCTTCATTGTCTTGTCTCTTGTTTGAGCGCGTAGCGTTAGTTCACACAGTAATAATGTCACCTTTCCACATAGAGAGCCATGAGAAGAACAAGAGATCTTTTGGGTCCATATTAACTTACCGTTTCCTAGCAACCCTGTTCTCGTGTGGTTACAACTTGAACGCCAAGCCTTTTGTGTACACAACTTGACGACACGATTTTACAGCTAAACTAGTTCCATTTGAAGGCAGCACAACTAGCACAGAAAAGCTGCATAGTGACACGACTTTAGGACTTTCTAAATTCTGAATTCAGCTCAACCTTGCTCTCCATCATGATTAAATCTTAAATGTCTCAATAAACAGTTTTTCTTACGCTGGTGGTCCAGGAGCGCTGAAGCTACAAAGAAGTGTGCCATTGAGCGGTAGTGGTTGGTTTTGATTTGTGCCATGGTGGACCAGAACAGCGGGACATTGTCTTTGATAGGCGTCTGTATCATAGACTGGTGGACTTGGTCGTAGATCTCCGAGACCTGGTAGGAAAAGGAGGACAGAGTTACTGAGAGGGCATTAATGCAGTGATCTGCTTACAATCACAGAGAGTAGTGAGGCATCTGACTGTGGTGACATTATTACATTACATTTACTTTAAGTACAGTAAATCCTGAGTTCACAGCTTAAGAGAGAATACTGAACATATATGATCTGAGGAATGTGCACCTTTGCAGCTTCTTGAGCCATTTTCATCAGAGAATTAAACTGGTTTCGGATCCCCGGCAGCGCAATCTTCTCAAACAGACACTCCTGCGCCTGAGCAAGCATCATCCGGATCAACATACTGAGCATGGCTGGGCTCATGTCATAGCTGGGAGTGTGGGTGAAGGTCTCCTTCAGGTGGTTCAGGGTACCTGGGGAGTGATGAGAGGGCGGCACAGTGCAAAAATAAATTACAAAACAGTCACTTAGGTCAGCTGGTAGGCTCCGTGCCAAAACAAAGGCAAGTGAAGACGAGGCTTCAGCTTCTCAATTTACCAGCTTGTCTGGCAATCTGAACCAAAGAGCTTTTGTTCAGTGTAAAACAATTCATGTGTTGTTGTGTTCAAGACAGGCATGTAATCTAGAGCCTATTAAACTCTATAAGGACATCCTTAGAATGTCTTGTTTGTGGTCGGGCCCAACCAACATATCAGTGTGCTGTTTTATCAGCATACATCATATAGGAATGTATGTATGGGAATCCAGTCATTTTCTAAGATTTAAAATCGATTTACAAATTCTAAAAATAAATTTTCAATACTGTTTTTTTTTGTTTGTTTGTTTTAAAAATCAGCCAGCCGACAAATATTTGATATAATGATAAATATCTTAGACAATTATTGGTCAATCAACTTGATACAACTTGATCTCATTATTGAATTTATTGAGAATTTAAAAACTGATTTTAAAAAAATTGACATTTTTTTTTTATTTGAGCAAGTTTAGCATATCGGAATTTTTTTTGTTCCCGGACCCTGGTGTGTGCATTGGCCCCAAAAATCCTATATGAGCCAAGCCCTTGTTTGTGGCTCCATTCTAATTGGAATTTAATCTCTTTTTTGTCCTCTCCCAACAGTGAAGTCAGGATCAGCTTATTTCAAAAAGACCCTGTAATGTAGTCCAAGCAGCATGTGTCGTTTACATTTTAAATCTTTCTGATCATTTTTAAGCACAAACCCTCTAGTTTTGGGTTTGGACTCCTGATAGCAGCTGAATCAGGAGGAGAGGTTACAGAGAGGAGATTGTCTTCACGCATTACGCCCGGCCCAGAAGTATGAAATTCAGATCCCCAACGTTTAAAAAGTTGCACTGATAGCAGATGTAAATACTACTCATAATTGTAATCGTAATTTTTGTGTGTCCACAAAACACAGATTGCACTCTTTGGCATGCTGGGACATTACATGTAATTACTGACCCTCTCACAGGTTATACAGGTAAACATACAGGTGTTTTAAAAAGGTTCCATACGGAAAAGAAGAGTTAATCAGTTCAGTTTGTCAGATTGTCTTTTATTCCTCTGCTCTGTTGCTGTTACTGCAGCCTCTATTAAAGGAGCAAACCTCTCTGCACGCAGTGAGATCAATGTTTGCATGCTTTTTTAAAAACTGAGCCAAGACACAAACCTTCTTAAATTAGTTTTTCATGTTCAATGGAAGCAAAAAGGCCATCTGCATTCCAACTGAGAACGCCTCCCTCTTATTTTACAGATTAAAAACCTGGCAGCACAAAGTTGGAGACAACTTAATAACAGAGCACCGCCTCGCCAGGATTCATCTACGGTTCTGCCACTGTTGGCTGGTTCCTCCCATCCTCCAAAACTAACTCTGTGTGCTTGGCTAAAGGGCACTGAAGCAGCCCCTCTACAGCCAGCATCCCTGCATGTTACCTCCAAGGTTAGTTAATGACTGACTCGTGATAACGTTGACAATGTCCCCCGTAAGAGGCATGAATGTTTTACATGCTACAAGCCTATATTACAGCCATCAAAGCAACATAACCAAAGCCTTCGCCTGTTCAGAGCTGTAATTATACTGCAATACTCCTCATACTGCCAAGACATAATTTTATCAAGCCTTGTCTGAGCTTCCTGAAACCTCAGCGGGTTGGGAAACCGGTTCACATGGTTGGTGCTTCTCTGGAGCTCAGCCACATGACAAGAAGCCAAAGAAGCATCAACTGCATTCAGTCATGTTATGGAGCAGAAGTCAGAGGGTGGAGGCTGGCACTCATTCTGAAAATAAGGCTGACCTGCGTGTGCCTTCTGAAGTTCAGGTCACTGGAAAACGACTTGAGTTGGATAAAGCACGACAGCTGGCAGTTTTTGGGCCACAGTGGCTGATTTAATGTTGCAGCAAATAACGTCTTCAAACAAGCTAACAAGCTAACGTTAGCTGTAACATGAGACTTGTTGGGAAGCCAATCCGCTGCAGCCATTTGTGCCGGCTTGCGCTTTAGTTTGTTTGTGGTCTCTCTCTCTTTTAAGTCCAGTTTGAACTGAGACCAAACGGGTGCAGGGAAAGTTGCAACAGAGTAAACTGGTCCATCTCAGCTCGAGCCGCCTGACGGTGTGATCAGCCCACCAGCCAATCAGAACAGAGTACAGAGAGCATCAGTGATTTTTCATTTTTCCGCCAAACCTTCATCCCAGTGGCAAAGAAAATATCATGGTAAAAACAGGGCTTATTGGAGAGCAATTTATCAGCGAATGGTGTCATTTTTCAACCACTATTACACTGTTTAATCAGGTTAGACATCAAAAGGACAAAGTTAAGCCAAAGAAGTTGTCTAGTCTCCCTTCAAATATTAATTGCTTCAAAAAACAAAAATGTTAGGACAACATGTTGACATAACTTGTGATTATTCAATCTCTAATTCACTAACTCTCAAATCTTTTTTTTCAAACACTTTCTGTCAATGTGACAATTTTGGAAACTTAGTTATTCCCATTACTGAGGCACTCTTGGCTTAACAGGATTAAATCTGTTAATCATTCATCTCTCTTCCTACCTGCAGCAATCTGAAAGGAAGAGATGGCCTCCTCCAGACCGGCTACTGTCTGCCTGTCACTGCGGGTACCAATCTGAGAGTAGAGGGCGGCCATGTTGAAGAGGATGCTGGCCTTCTCCAGTGACAGGTTCTGTTGGCATACCGGCACTCCAGTGAAGGAGTCGTACCTGAGGGTAAAAGCAGAAATCAAAACAAACACAAAATTATGTTAAGTAAAAACCAAAAAGATACAACTAATGATTCAGAGTATGATGTTGGGAGTTTCAAAAATATGTTCAATAAATGAGGCAAGAATAAATGAAGCGGGTAAATACAGTCGGAATAAAAGTTTGTCAGCAACAAGATGTTGTAAAACACACAGAAACATTTACAAAAGTGATACATTCTGTATTTAGTGTCATTGTCCCTGAGTTGAAACCATCTTTAGACTCAAAACAAGGGTTTAAACTAATATTCTTACTTGTTTTTGCAACAGCTTCTTTTTTAATTATTATTATTGTCAACCTTTTCAATTGGGGCAATTAGTTTCAAATTAACTGGTAATAACAGGTGTGTACCAGGTGAAGAAGATGCCAGTCTGGCGTGACGGGGAGAAGAATCGGCTCTCGATCAAAGGAATGTGGCTGAAGTATTTTGCCAGCAGTTCCACCCCGGCTTCATTTCGACTTGGCGTTCTGCAAGCCTGTCACATGAGAGGAAAGAGATGTGATGCAGTCTGAAACACTGGGAATCACGAATCACACGTCAAATAAAACAAATACATTTTTTTCACTCACAAAAACTTTTATCTATGTGGACAGCTTCACTTTTATGCGCTGAGGTATTCAAAAATGCACTCACAAAAACTGAACCATAACATTACAGCTTACTACGACGGCTTATTAGAGCCATACAGGCTGTTTTTTGTTTTGGTTTTTGTTTTTAAAAAGACAAGTTGGAAGGGGGGCTACATTTCAGAGTTGTAAACTCAGAATTTTTCGAGTTTACAGTCGCAAGTTTATGAGAAAAAGAGGGGAAGGAAAAAGGCATTAATTATCCGTGTTGAAAACAAGCGATATCTGTCCAGTCTTGTGAAGCGTAGTTTTCTTCCTTGACAGCAAGAAAAACACATATTTCTGAGTTTATTTCTCGTAACCTAGCGAGTTTAAAACTTGCAAATTTGTGATTTTAAACTGGAGAATACCTGAGTTTTTTTTTTCTTAAATTTGCGAGTTTAAAACTCACTTAAAAGTTGCAAATTTGTGACTTTAAACTAGAAAATCTGAGGTTAAACCTCAGAAACTAACCCCCTCTTCCAGCATCTTTTTTTTTTCTACAATGGCCCTACGTCCTGCGTCGTAGCTTAAAGCATCACAAAGCTAAATCAAAAAAAAAAATTGAAAAATAATGTCCTGTTTACTGGGGGACATCCATCCACATCAGCCTGGGTTAATCTGTTAACATCAAGGTCTGCGTGAGATCCAGGTGAGAAAATCAACGATTTGTGAACCAACCAGAGATCGAAAGACAAATGACTTCAGCAGCAGAAAACACTCTGAGTGTTCATTAGCACATTATAAACTGACACTAACTCTAATGGAGGCCACTGAAATAAAAAGCATTCAATCAAAAAGATCAACAAAGACATTACCTGTCGCAAGTCCATCAGGTCAGCGATCTCATCTTCAAAATTGTTGCTGTCTTCGCTGTAGTGCTCCAAGATGAAGTCCTGTCAAAAACAAACACAGCACAACATCTCAATTCAAAGTTATTCTGGCCACTTGTTGTGCTACAGGGATTTAACCATGTGACCTTTCAATTACAGGGCTGCCTCTCTCAAAACCAGTCCACTCTGTCACATCGTTGTTTACTGTGCACAGACACCCAGTCAAACTGTGCCAGGCCAGGCTGCTGAGAGCTGCCGTTCTGTCAGCGCCAGCCATGCAGAGGTAGGAGTGATTACAGTTAGGAAGTAGAGCAGCAATAAACTGCTCGGCCATCATGAAGTCAAATCGCCTCTCAAGGTGCCAGGAAACAAATCAGAGCAGGCTGCAACGCACCGTAAACATGTCATCAGGACATTTATGAGAGTGTCTCACCTCTGCTGCATCTTGTTTGAACATGATAACTGTATAATAACTCCTGACCTACTTTGGTGAATTGAACAAATATTTTTAATTAGTAAATTGCCAAGAAATTTTGCTCATGCACAAGGCGCAGACAATGTGACCTAAATACTTGATGAAAGGAGATTTTACATGTGCAGTAACTACATACTGTTTAATAACACCTCCAATCAATGTGTGACTGAATGACGTCATTCAGTAGACTAAAAATAAATGAAAATAAAAAATAAAAAAACCCCAAAACAAATAAAATACACTAAAAAGAACCAATACATAAATACAGTCCATTTACCATTTATTATTACCTCCATATTCATATTTCTGTTCTTTTGTTGCTGTTGCTTAATTTTAAAATTGTGTTCAAGCATGTTATATTCACATAGATAAGAAATGTCACTTTATTTCAGTTCCTGTATATTTCACATTATGTATCTTCAAACCACAATAAAAAAGTTTAACAGCATCACACTATCACGAATCCCTTGGTTTCAAATATACAATTATATCAAATTTTCTTTGCAGAAAATATACAAGTCAGAATGCCTGCATCACATGGAAAATTCTGAAGTAACTACTTATATACACAGGCTGTTATCAGGAGAGAATGATGAACCTATAGCTGTTGATTTTGTACCTTGAAAAAAGTGGAGAAGTCAACTTCTTTTGTTTCCTTAAGACCCAGAGCGATGACAGGGATACTGGCTGTTTCCCTGAAAGAAGAACAAAAGGATAAAAATAGAAATATCATGATCATAAAGTCAATTTATGGTCAATATAAAACACATGAGAGGAAACATTCCTTAGGTCTGCTCACAAACATGTTGCCAAGGACAATAACTCACTAAATTAATTCATTATACAAAGGGCAATGCAGTGCTTATCTGAGTAGTAACAGTCCACTGTGAGCAAGACCAAACAGAAAAGCACAAACACTCCGTCACTGTCCTCTGATACATAAATGGGTAAATGAGTAAAAAAAAAGGGTGTGGTACAAGATCTCATACGTCAAGAAACTCCCTTTCACAACATACCAAGCCCTGTTAGAGATATGGTATTTATCGCCCAGCTGATAAATATATGACATAAATGATGAATATCTAGGATGATTATTGGTCGATCAACTTGATACAACTTGAACTTGTTATTGAATTTAGTGAGAATTTAAAAACTGTTAAAAAAAAACAAGTTTAGCATAAATAAATGTTTTCTTTTGTCTACGGTTTGTCTTTGCGTGTTTACATTATAGCAGTTTACAGTTTAATATGTAAATAAAAACTCCTTAATTTTAAACACATTTCACTCTGCTTAATGCCATAATTTGCTACCCTGTCTTGCAAAACAGACTGAAGTAAATTCTGAGATTAAACCCCCTTTATTCTGAACCAGGATTCAGTTCCGAATTGGAAATCATTTTGAATCAAGGATTGAAATCGAATCGTGAGATACTGAAAGATTCACACCCCTAGTGCAGAGCAAAGAACAGTTTGACACACCACCAGCTTTGTCACGAGAGAAAACACATTAGTAGGCATTTCAGTCTACTAATCTTCACTTAATTTTACTTAATTTTAAGCTGCTGGACAGAACTTTGAGTTTGTGATGATTCTAGCGGCCCCTCTGGACAGAAGCGGTATGACCACCACCGCCTGCTGTCGTGAAGCCCACGATCCGGCTGTCGGTTACCGTGTGCTTTTGTTTCGGAGGAGAGTGAGAGCAGGATGCAACGCTTTTGTGACACGCCACACTCGACTGTACTTTTTTTTTTTTAAACAGCTGTTTGCAAGATGCATAGTTATGAAGTAATGTATGTAACAGTGGTGTTCTAAGTTCTGCTACTCTGTGTTCTGTAAATTGTATCGCCTGACTTCTGGTGCTTGCAAACCGTGGCAGGCAGTCAGAAAAGGAAGTTGGAAAAAGCCAGTTTTGTCCCTGTTGGTCTCATTCAATCATGCGGATCTTCAGAGGGCATCAGTATGGAATAGGGACAGTTTCATTACCAGTTCAAAGTTGCAGCCAGTAACTTCAAGTTTCGTGGAGGGGAAGTCAGGATTAGGCAGATGGTGCTGTAAGCACACACTGTAGGAGTCAGGATTTAAGGGTGAATGGGGCCCCAACGTCTCCTTGTACAGTAAAGCCACACAACTCTCTGTTGGTTAATCACTGTGGAGTTGCAGCCCTGTTTCAGAATTGCTAAAGTTTCTCTCCTCTGTCAAAGCAGACTTTCTATTATTTTAGCCCATCACACAGTAAACAGAAGCTGCCATCAAACATCAGGTTAACCTTCCCCTATAATCACAGCTGCAGCTACATTATGACGGCTAGAGCTTCTCTGGCTGTGTGAACGTGGAGGTTCTTGCTGCCAACAGATGCAAAGCAGGTTCAGCTTGTAATCAGCACAGAGGAACCTGATGGATACCTGCTGCTGATCAGAGAGAGTCTATAAAAAACCCTCCCCCCACTGAAAGCAGTAGAATGAGGTGTTACTAAATAGATTACCCTTTTTACGGTTTGCTTCTGGATTTGTCAGGCACTTAGTTTACTCAGAACAACTTTTAACCGTGCAACAGTCACAGACAATTCAGCTTTGATTTTAACAACAAGAACATGTCACTATGATGTTATCCCAAAGCCGAATTTTAATCAAGACATTTTCATCAAAGGGATCAAAGATAAAATGCAGCCATTTCTCTACACAGTATGTCAGAACCACAGAGTTCGGAAAAACAACTCCTCACACTCATTCATCACTTGATGATAAGGCAGCATTCCTCTGGCGTACCGGCTCTGTGAATCACAGAAAACCTCATTCATCAGAAACACTGACGGAGCGAGATACAGGCTGCAGTGTAATCCATTAGTACTTGTAGATGAGATCACTCTGGTCTTTTCTCTGGTTTGGCAGACAGAGGCATGGGGGGGGGTATCTGCAAGGAATCTGAAATGTTAAAAGCCTCTAGTAGGCTTAACCCCCTCCCCCGCATGCACACACACACACACACACACACACACACACACACACACACCCTCTTACCCACTGTGTGAGTGCCAGTGTGTAAGACATGGAACAGATGACTACAGCCTTAACAGTCAAGCTCTGGTTTTTATAGAGGCCAGCTCGACTTAAACCCTGTAATAAATATCAGACCTCTACTCTGAGTTGCAAATTCAGCATAAAGAGTAAACATCATTTTGTTTTGACACACAGTAAACAGAAATATGTCAGTATTTATAAGAAGACGCTCTGGACTCTTGGTATCTTTGGCTCCAATTATCGGTGAGTGTTGGCTTGTGTACGTTAGCAACAGCAATTTAGTAGCTGTGATAAGTGGTGTGAGACATAGGAGTGTGTTACAAAAGAACATTTTGGCAAGTTCTCTTATTTGCCGACAGAGTTACATAAGAGCTACACCTTTGCATGAAGCCAGAGCATGAGACTGTTAGCTCAGCTCACCATAAAGACCTTGTCAGTACACCATGTGAGTCCTGCATCGACGTGAGTCAGGCATGGGCAAAAAGTTCCATCATCTTGGACAGCTGGCTACGGCTTCACCACTTGAACATATCACGCTGCTCATGCTAAACGTTGCTGATTAATTTCCCAATATTCCCAACATTATGTTATTATTACAAGTTAATTTAGCGGAAGAGGCATAATTTGTTGTAAACTGGACAGAAATTATTTATGAATAATTTATTTGCCAGTTAAATTAGCTGAGTAGGTGTTAGCTGCAGACGTATTGCTTGCATCTCTGTCCGGCGCTAGCTATCCACCACAAGTTAAAATTAAAACGCAGGCCGTGGCTAGTGCCAGAACTGTTTGAACGGCTCTTGAACAGCTTTGGCTACCGTTAGCCGCAAAGCCAGTGCGAGTCCTATCCAAGCAAGCAATGAGGTTAGCAAGAGCAGCCCTGTTAGCTGGCTAGCGCTAGCGTCCTTGAGCGCTAGGCTAGCAGGTGCCATACTGTGCAGCACATGTAAAATAGTTTATGTAGCATTTCCATTCAGTGGTGATGTAGTTTTAATACGTTAAACCTGATTTGGACCGTCAAACTCAGATGGTGACATGAAACTTAAATCATGACATGATTTGTCCAAGTGGTGTAGCCGTAGCTAGCTGTCCAAGATGGCGGACCTTTTCATGCATGCACAGCTCACATCGACACGAGACTCACACTGGGTACCGACAGACTGGAGGCAGTATGAAGCAGGTAGGCTGGCTGCGTCCAAAGGTATAGAAACATCCTGCAACCACGACCTAATAAACTCTTTATTTTGTTTGTTTAATCTGTTAAAAAAAAAAAGGTTTTGGGGTGTTTGGGGTGTTTTTGACTATGAGAGGTAAGCTTGCAGCCTTCTCTCTGTGTTAGCCTCATACATTAAGAGTGGTATCTATTTTCTCTGGTTAATTTCAATGAGGAAGGAACCGTTTTCTCAAAATAATGATAACAATTATTATTCACAAATGGATGATTAAAAGTAGAAGCAACCAGCTGTCACAGATTGCAAAAAATGAGGATCTTATCTCTCAGTAAAGTGCTTTTTTTTTTTTTCATTTTAATGCATCAAAGTTAATGAAGCAGCCTGTAGTGCTGATATCTTTATCTTATGTTTTTTCACTTTGTCATCGCTTTAGCTCGGCTGATTCAGAGGTCTTTGAGAAAGCACAGTTTTGTGTCCTGGTCAAAAACATTACACAGAGAAACTGAACAAACATTTACTACAACACAGGTTTTATGAGGTCATCTGCAGATTTATGTCAGAAAAGCCTCACTAGGTCTGTATTTCATTAAAAAAAACAACTAGTAAGCACTTCAAAATAAAAATACAGCCTTAATGCACGTATGCAGCACATGTACTGCGCCAGTCAAGTATAAGGGTCTATATGTGCCTGCTGTTATACATTACCTCATGTCAAAACCAGCTGAATCTGGTCTGAGTGAGAAATAACCTCAGAAAGACGCTATTCAAGAGGGCGGTGGACCGGTGGGAAAAGCCTTGAAAGGCGAGGAGAGTTTTTTGTTTGTGTACTTAACACTGAGCTTGTATTTCGAGTTGAGAGGAGGAGGATAACTCTCCATTGTGGCTGGGCAGCATCATCACAGTGAGATACCTGCTCAGACGTGGGAGGAACACTTTCTCAACATATCCAGTATTCTGTTCTGCATGTTACCTGCACACCTGTGTCGATGGCCTTTTGTGGATCTGGTAGTGTGATTTACTAAAAACAATTTAGACTTTGCACGTGTTTCATTTTCTTTAACACACAATAGTGGACAGGTGATGGTAGTTTCCCTGCATGCCAATTGTCTGTGGATGGAGCAGGTGTTTCCCGAAATAGCCTGACAAGGAGGCTGATTGTTCCCACACTTGAGTGTGTCTGATCCCATGTGACAGAGAAACACTTGTGCCTGTAGACTGTACCAAGTGGCAGCTGCTGTGTGCTGAGGATGTGTATGTAATGAGTAAGCTAACTGTCCTTTTGGACTGGTGTGTGATTTTCTTTTAAAGACGGCAGTTTCTTTTGTCTTTGAGCAGAACACCAAACCATTTTACACATCATACATGGTAAGTTGTAAGTAACATCTGCTAAAATCACTATATGGAACACAGAATACTTTCAGTAAAATATTTTCCTCTATGGATTCCTGAAGGGTAACATCTATCTTCCTACTGACTTACACAGGGACTTCTGTCTGTCTGAGAGGATGACTTATTAAAGCCTGCCGGTCTTTCACAGCCCTGAGTCCTTGTACCAACACAAAATAATCTGGGCGTGCCAGCAAAAGTTGGTATTTTAGGTTTTATGAGGTCATCTGCAGATTTATGTCAGAAAAGCCTCACTAGGCCTGTATTTCATTAAAGAAAAAAAAACTAGCAAACATTTCAAAATAAAAATACAGCCTTAATGTAGCAGCTTGGTAATTTAGATTTCTGTCAGTGAGTCTCAGAATGGTTACCATAGTTACCCCCATACAACACCCCATCACCCACAATACTCCACACCTCTCTCACCACTTCATTGTTCTGTTGTGATTTGTTGTCATGAGCAACATGGCATCCTCTACATAAGTGTGTGTGTGTGTGTGTGTGTGTGTGT
>JAPQLA010000001.1:5713912-5724307 GCA_029822935.1 Naso vlamingii | reverse complement strand
CACACACACAGTGGTATCTTCCCTCACCAGGCTAATCTTAACACAAACGGAAAGAAAGCTAATTCAGGAATCCGAGTGGGAAAGGTTCAGGGTTCACTGTCGGAGCAAAGGTGAACCGTTGTACCTTTTGTTTCTGCAGACTCAGTGACAGAATTCACCGACGTCCACAAGACACTTTTTAAAAGAAAAACCTTCAGTTCACTCTCTTAGAACCATGTGTGAGACATAAAATCCCTGCCAAAGCCACACACACAGCAGAAGGTGGACACAGTTACAAGCAGACTGTATAATCAAATGCCATCCATTACAGTGAGCCTGCAATAAACACGACTTTATGGTCGATTTCTGAGAGCAGATGATTCAGCTCTGGAAATTTTCAAAGCTGTAGTTTTCCTGAAGATTTCCGACAACAAGGTACAATAAACGGTCATAAAGCATTTCTTATGGCTCATGGGTTTTTTTTTGTATGTGTGTCCTATTCCTGTCTCTTCAGGGAACTTGCAGTTGAACGGATTGTTTTGTTTTCTAGTGAAGTAGGTTCAGGTCGTGTTAAAGTAAAATATAAATCTGTCCACAGTATAAAAAAGCCCAATACAACATGCAGCATTAGTCAGCACGCCACATGAGCCCTGACTCTGCCATACAGGAGGAAAATCTGCATGTATCTTAATAAGGCTCAACTGCAGAAACTCATTTATTTAGTGCTTTTGAAAGTTCTGTCAGAGGTTTTTTTCCAGAGGCTACACAGAGAGACCTTGGGTTCAACCCCATCACACACTGCACTGCTAGTCAAGTTCAACAGAAAGCTTTTGAACAACAAACAAGCTTTCTTTTGTCATTCATGACACGAGTATTTTTGTCACTTTTCAAATGTACAACCGAGTGCTGCACTATGAACGTCTTCCAGGAGAGACAGTCTGAAAACCTGTGACATTATTATTTTGATATCTAAACTATTTTTGCGTTTTGCCTCCACATGCTGTACAGTAAGCTTGGAAAATGCACACAAAGCTGCCGTGGTGGTACCTTCAGCAGCTGTTAGCACTTCTGATTTCCAAAAAAGCTGAAACAGGCCTCATACAGCCGAAGTATTTACAAGCATAAACCCTGAGAGAAAGCATGGTGACTGCTTCAAAAACACCATGTTGTCCAAATGCATGTAAAAAGCAGGAAACACCATTCAGAAAAAGTGTTTTTTGTGAAAAAACCCCAAACCAGACTAAGCGTAAAGCCTGAGGTCTCAAAGTTTATGAGAGGACCGCAAATTTCCCCATTTTCTTTTGTTGTAAGTGCCTGCTGAGAAATATGACCTCAAATTTCTGCCAGTCAATCCGACAAGAATGAGTATTTCAGTGGGGAGAAGTTATCTCTCCATTTTTTTAAATCCCAGAGAACAGAGACATACAAAAGGTCTGAGAGTGGCTGACTATGATGTAACTTCCTCCTCACTAGAGTCACTTTTTAACCAACAGGCACATTTTGACAACACAAGAGGCGCTATAACTTTCATTGTCGGAGGAAAAGTCTTCTGTTCAGCAGTTGTGGCACTGCAGCTGTAGAGGCCAGGGGGAACAAAAACAGCCTGCATCCTCTCAAAAATCAGATGAGCAACCTCTCACCTTTGCAACCTGTAAGTGAATCACAAAGGCTCAGCAAAATGTTTCTAATTGTCTGTGGTTTCTCCTGAGCCACATATCACAGCGGCTCTTTGTTTTCAGGAATGCTTCTCTTCAAGAGAGTTATCTAATATCTTCTAAACCCCCGCGTTGTTCTAAGTCTCACCAAGAATTTAAGACAACTCATGACAGAACACTGACAGACCAGCTGGAGTTCACTGCAGTTTACACACACCACAATGACATAACTGACTGGCAATACAGACAAATGAATGACACATTATGTATTGTGTCACCAACACCAAACGCAATACGTAACTGTTAGAGTGGGTCAATCTTCATTTTAAAATGCCCCTTTAGCAATTAACAAATGAAGTAGTCACACATATGTGCATGTATGCGTGTGTGTATCAGTCATCAGTGTTGTTCTTACTTCAGCAGGTTTTCAGCTCCAGCCCTCATCCTCATCTGTTTGATGATCTGCTGGTTCAGACTGGCTCGCTTATTCTGCAGTTTGCTTCGTCCGGTCTGTGCGAACGGGTTACAACCCTGAGAGAAAAACAGGAAAAAAAACAAGTCAGCACAAGATACTATCTTAATAAAATGTTTAAAAAAAACTGCCTATGCATCAAGAAAAATGGCCATACTGCAAAAAAGGATGATGATCACTGATGGCTTTTGTATTGCAATGAAATATATCTCGAATCTCATTTTTATCTAAATCTGTTTATTCAAAATCAGTACCAGGAAATTTCCTTTGAGACTGTTGCTGTGCAGCTGTGAACAGTGGTTGTAAAATTCACACCTTTTCAGCAATTTACACGACGGCTCCAGGCATCAGAGGCATCTTCTACATGATCCAACAGCAGATGAGAGGCCAGTGAACAAACTAGGGCCTGACCGATATATCAGTTTGCCAATATTATTGGCCGATTTTGGCCTATTGCAGATATATTGAAATCGGCGTATATGTTTTTCAGTAAGTGCTGATATTAAAACAGTTTTTTAAGGCTGGAAAAAATACAAAGCCTCAAAAATGATTTTCCACTGCTTGTCATCATGCAACTTTTGGTACTGACAATAAGGAGCCTGAGGCTCCGTGTGGAGATAGGATTGATATATTTTGTAATGTGCACTCTTGTAGGTTTTTGTACTTTCTGACACGTTGCAGGATTTTCTGAAGGATTTTCAGCCACTGAATCAGGCATTCATCTTGAAAGGGTTGTGCATGCATTTGAAGAGTCACCTTGAGGAACGCCCTCTCTCTCTGAAATGAGCTGTGATTGGCCAAAGCCTACCCTAACAGCTCAGATTTTCTAAAGCATCGAAAGCCGAAAATTTTGTTTTGATTAATTGATTACTGGTTTATTCTATGAAATGTCAAAAAAGCTAAAAAAGCTCATCTCAATTCCACAGAGCCAAATGTGACTTCTTCAAATTGCTTCTTTTGTCCAAACAACAGCCCAAAACACAAAGACTCCTAATTTATTTTCATAAACGACACAGAAAAGCTGCAAATCCTCACATTTAAGACACTAAACCAGCAGTTCTTTTTACTTTTTATTTGAAAAATGACTGAAACAATTAATCAATTACCAAAATAGTTGGCGATTAACTTTCCATGAATCGATTATTTGATTAATCGTTGCAGCTCTACTCAAAACAGAACGAAGAGGAGGAGCACAAGTCAAGCTTTCTCTCAGAACACTTAATACAATATGTCAAAAAGTTATTATAGGTTTCTTTTCCAATTATGCCAAAACATTCTGCCTACTCCAGCTTTGCACTGGAATAAACCATGATGAATACATGCTGGAAACTGACATGGTTTCAGTTCATCAGGCTTTAATTTTCACTTTGTTTTTAACTCTTCTGAATCTATTTACTGTAACAAAGGTGGCAAGATTTTGCTTATTTGGTCAGTAAACATTGCTTAGATGTCAACAATGTGAATTTTTATGTCATCTTTACTCCCTGATGTAACAGCAGAAATAAATCTAAGCTGGGTGTGGAAAGAGCTGCACCTTGTTATGCTGTACTCAAACACAAACTCTCACTTTGTGTTTACACCTGAAGGCCTGTGTGCGGCTGTGCTGTACTGTGTGTCCTTGTCCCTATCACAGCCACAAGTGTCCCAGCCTCACTAAGTCAACAGTTTCAGAGCAGTACAGATAAACTGGCAACCGACGTGCATACTGACTGACTCACCGCGCAGCAGAGGTGTGGTCTGTGCCGCACTTCACATGGCACCAAGCAATGAGACGCCCCGAGACCAGTCAGCCCAGAAAAACCAGTCAGGTTACAGTCCTCAACTTGGAACACCTTTTCATTGCAGTTATTTATCTGACTAATTTTGAGGTCAGCAGCTGAGTGAGTTTTAGTTTCTACTTTAGCAGTACATCAGGACAAAGGGTCAGAAGTCTCAGCACTCAAACTAAGAAATATCAAAGTCCAGAATCACTCTTTAACAAGTAATATCTCAGAAAATGGTGCATAAACGTCACAACAATGACAGATGTGATCCAAGAATCAAGTTACAAAAACTATAAAATCAGTAATGCATTAAACGCCTCACACGACTTTGCTTTTTGGAATTTCATTGTCTCCACGATTCATTTCCCCTCTGCTGCAGTCAAGGTCACTTCTAACGGCACCCAGCAACACGGGGTGACTGTCGACAGCCACGTGGCCCCTCCCACACACATCGAGTCATCTGACCCTTCCTTTCATCCGACATCAAGGAGTTTCATCAGACAGGCAAAACACACATGTGCTTCACACAATCCCTCTGATCCTCACATCGGCGGCGCTGCAGCACAGGTTTAATCCCTCACTGGCTTCCCACATACAGACTTCAAGGTGATGCAGATCGATTCAGTTCATTTAGAAAGTCATCAAAATCTCACAGTTCTGTGAGCAAACAGCATTTCTACATTGTGGCTTCTTCTACTCACTCTCCTTTCGGCACCTTGTCGCCTCACCCCTAACGTTAGCAATACCCAGTGGTGTGGTGGTGCCCGGAGAAGTGGGGATACTCATAATTTAAGCCCCAATTTTTTTTTTAAGCAGCCCATCCAGCAAAGGATAAGCCTTTTTAAATAGTGACATGTTTTAACAGTGGCATGAAAAACTTCTCTTGCTTATTTAGTTCATCCAAAAATGGGACTGTAGTAGACCTGTAACGTGTCACTTGTCATGATTAGCCATTCTGAGTGAACTATTTCTTACTCCTTATTAGTCCATTCACACATAAAGAAAACTTCGCAAGTAGTCCCTGGACCTGTAGTTTCTTTTGTAAACAGTCTCCTGGAACAGCTGATTTGCAACAGATAGGATCAGAGGGAATTTAGAGGAGTTTATACTCAATGCAGACAGAAAAATAAATGAGTATACTGCATATACCTGCGTATACCCTGCACAACACTACTGGCAATAGCTGCTGATCAGCACACACTCAGCATTAAACAATTTAAACCAGCTGTGAAATAAAGAAAATACCTCCGTGCTCAGTCTGTTGGAGCAATGGTTTTCCTCTGAGCTAACAGTGCAGCAGAGACGCTGCTCACTGCAATTTATTTGAGCCATTAGACTCAGGATTCAACAACTATTGATGTAAGGTGCACTCCTGGAGCGCATATCACACCACTGCAACATCCTACATTCAAGTGCAGCTGAGGACCTTGACTCACTTTCATTTTCCCTTCTCTGCTGTCTGCCTCTACACTGTTAACTGTCCAATGGAGGCAAAAATGCACAACAAATATTCGTAAACAAAGAAAAAAAAAGACAACTGTTGATATGATACTGCTTGAGGTTTGTTTGTTTTGATACATCCAAGTCGATAAAGGTGCAGCTGTGGGCGAGTCTTTCCCCTGATATCACCGGTCACATCTTTAAATTTACATCTGAGTCATGTTGCCGATGCTTCCTGTACAGTGAGTGAGCAGAAGTGGAGGGATGTAGGTCACAGATCACAAATTTCAACAGCAAACGCCAAATGGTTGCAGTAAGGGTCACATTTAACCTTGATATTTTCTAGTTATTTTGTAAGCCCTGACAATTGAAGTCACTTGGGTGTTCTCGAACAAACGCTTCAGTGACCTGAGAGTGTAATGATTAACATTTATACAAATATAAGCCTCGTTAAACACACAACAGGGCTGTATTGAGGCTGTGGGGGCGTGGCCTGGCTGGACGTAGGAGCAGCTATTTTTAGACTGGCAGCAGGGTGTGGACATTACCTATGACAGGAGAGGGCGTGGACTTATTGCAGTGTGTTGTCACGTCAATCATGACATCAAAAATGTGTGTATAAGAGCAAGGAGTGGCTAATGTTTGATAGTAACCATAGCAGTACATTCTGTGCCGGTTTGTAATATGTAGGAGGCCATAAACCATAAACCCATGCTGGCATTCCAAAGTGATGATCCTGTGTGGCAACATGACTTTGCTCAGCTTATCAGTGACCATCATGTTTTGTTCTGTCCTCAAGAATTACAGTTAGGCCATAAAACTGATATTATGACTTCATGTCTTGAATTTTCTTGGATTTTGTTTTACAGTTCCTGCTTTACATCAGCAGCTCGTCCTTCTGTCTGGATGCTTGGGGAAAAAAATCATCCTTGATCTTCATAGAGCTCATCTGACTTAATTTAGCACAAAGAAGTCAAGTTCTTGTACTTCCTGTAAGTCTTCCTCCTCCATGCTCCTTATCATCTACAGGGTCCAGAGCTTTTAGTCGTGGAGCCTTCATCTCTGGAGCTCTCTCCCCAGTCCCCACTTTCAAATCTGGCCTCAAAACACACATTTTTAGACTTGCCTATTCTGTGTGATCATTGCTGTTGATCTTACACTTATTTTAAGCTTTTTACTGCATAACGTCTTACTTATCTCCTCATATTTTGTTGTTTTACTATTGTATCTGTAGGTAGGGCTGGGCAATAGATCAATTTTAAATCGAAATTCAAATTCATTTGTTTGGACAATGTCAAAAAATGAAAACTGTGAAAATAAATTTTCCCCATAACTAGGGTAAATACAGTAGCCTACAGCTTTCTCTCAGCTCTGGGCTCTGATTTTTTATAAGTGAAGTTTGGTGAAAGTTAGGCTGGCAGTACATTATTCCCACATTTGGAGGTTCATCTTTGTTTGATCAAACCTTCATTTAAAAAAAGGTTTATTTGGTTGAAGTTAGGTTTATACTTTATTCCCAATAGGTAAATTCATGTTTGCTTAAAATAAAAACAATGTATTTGAAATAATTCCTTCGTCTTTCGTAGTTTAAAAATATCAATTAATATCAAAATTTGAATGTGATATGCAAAAATCAGGAATTTTATTTTCAGGCCATGTCACCCAGCCCTATCTGTGAGGTGACCTTGAGTGTCCTGAATGATGCCCATAAATGTAAGGGGGGGGACTTTGTTATTTTTATTATTGTTATAAAGTTAAGTGTCACGTGACAACAGAAACCATTTGTATACAAACTTGTGCAGCATCATATAATCCCGATCGCTCAGTTTCAGAAAAATGAACCCCTCCCACACTTTGGCACATTCTGAACAGTACAGCCTTTCTCTACGGGCCGACAGACTTCTTCATTAGAGAAAAACACAAAGACAGAGGCAGCGCTGTCCATTATCATAACCATCATTCGGCCGTTGTATAACTGAGGCTTCATACAGAGCATGTAGAGCAACGCTTCATGAGGTAACTGATTTATACAACGGGTGATTAAGACTGGCCTCCAGCCATGAAGCGCTTACAGCCACCAGTTTTATATAAATACACACAGTGTGTTCAGTCACTTCATGCTTCATCACAATGAAGCAAATGTTAAGCTGAATTAATGTATGATCCCAAACTGACTGCATATATCCACTCCAATCACAGTGCAGATGCTTTGTCAGATTGCCCAAAGGAGAGTACACATCATTTAATCTAAAGAAAGACAAAACAGACGATATTTGGTCACAGCTGCTCTTGTTTCTCTTTTTCCGACACAAATGCTGCTGAGGAAATCAACAGTAAGTTTGTCTCCAAGCAGCAGGAGCTTGTCTGGTTTGTGGATCAAGACACATGTTGTCAATTTGTGTCTGTGGTCTGGCTGGAGCACGGCCTCGGGCCAGATGCTACGTCAATGCTCTCGCTGGCCGAGGAGGATGAGGAGGAGAAACATGCCGATTCGGCTTTTTCATTCTGCCATCTTTCCATCCTGCAGCCGTCCAGTCGGAGCTCAGCCAGCTGGAGGTGAAACAGTGGACGGCTGGGAAGGAAGCCCTGAACCACAGCAGCTCCCCGGAGCATCGGCTGAGCCCGGTGAGGCCGTGTAAATCATTAAACTCGTTTTCACCCAAGAGACACAGGGGCACAAAGAACGGATGCAAAGATCAGCTTGGCTCCACTGAGGCAAAATATGACCCAAAACTGTCCAAATTAAAAAATCTCTTTAACCAGGCAAAACAAGAATGCAGAAGTTGCTCTGTGGTTTCAGTGAATGTGCAACCCTTTTTCTCCAGAGACGGGTCTCTGCAATGAAAGTCAAAACTCCAAAGTGCTCAACGCAGAGAAGTACAGAAGACAAAGTAATCTTAAAGGTGTTGGGAACCAGGGAGGGGCATGATTAATCGATAATCGATAATTGATCGTCAAGGATTTTGACTACCACATGAAATTTCTATCGATCAAACATAACGTAAAGTAAATAGCCTACAGTTTGTGTATCAAACATAAACATGAAGAGGTCAAGGCTAAGTTCGGTGTGGGACCATTTCAAACTAAAAACATAACAAAGTTTGTTGTAAACACTGCAAAGTCGTGTATAAGTACAACACGACAACGACTCCAACGATGAACGACTTGAACAACGTAACGTAACGTTACATCCGACCCTGGTTACGTCAGTGCATCATCCTCTCAACCTGCCAACACCTCCGTCTGAGCACGGAGGTACATACTGTTTTTTGATCGAGTTATTATCATTTGATATGATGTTTTTTCAGAATTGTTTCTAAAAGAAGCTTGTGTTTAAGAGTGTCAACGTGTAAGAGGCTCGCGCTCGGCTGCTTTTACGTTAGGAACGCCCTAAATCTTTTTTTGTTTGAGTTAAACGGTTGAACTTTAACTGCTTTGTCTAAGAGGACTGTTGTTGGACTAAAGTTCTTCTTGGAATAAAGATTTAATTGAGCAAAAATGGGCTAGGTATTTTATATTTTCTGTCATGGGTACTTTTAATATATACATTAAAAAAAAGAATGATTAATCAATAATTGATCAGCAATTTCCCAGTGACTGAACAAGGAAATTTCTTCAAATGCCCTTCCCCAGGGAGAACAACGGAGAAAGAAGGGTGAGCCTGGCTCTACAGTGTGTGTTACAGCCATGAAGGAAACAGTGTGCGACTGACGGAGGTACTGGGCTCTGCAGTCAGTCTCCCATCATGTCTGTGGCGGTGCCGGACGCTGGCTCCCACTGACCTTTTTATAGACACAGGAAGTGCAGCACAGAGCCCAAATCCAGACAGCATTCAGGGGGGGATTCGGGGGGATTGAAAGACACAAAGGCCCTGCTCAGATGCCCATCTAAACAAGCTTGTCCATAAAAACACTTCAGTTGAGGACATGAGTACAAAAGTGAAGGAATGAGACATGGACCACAGCACGGCAGACGGGGAGCTCAGTAAAAACACATTAGATAATCACTTGGTCATTACCTCCCCCTACACACTCACAGAGGCATCAAACCTCCAGCAGGTTAGAGGTTTCTCTGCTCACCTTCATCTAATGAATGCTAAGAAATCTAATGATTACCAATCTATGATGCGAGCTAACCAGCTAATTAACATGATGAAATGTCTTCAACTTATCACAAACAGAGGAAGGGAAAACACTCCTCTTATCTGAGGAACAATAACCTGACACATCTACTCTCCAATCACGAGCTGATGCTGTCATCCAGGC
The DNA here is from genome assembly GCA_029822935.1 of Naso vlamingii. Lineage (NCBI taxonomy): Eukaryota > Metazoa > Chordata > Actinopteri > Acanthuriformes > Acanthuridae > Naso > Naso vlamingii. The sequence goes on along the minus strand of JAPQLA010000001.1, from coordinate 5,714,733 downwards.
CACACCGCATGTGTGCAACCTCAAAATACAGCCAATCAACAAAAAAGGTCAAAGGTCAGTGCTGCAGTGTCACACTGTTCCCTTCAGCAACATGTGATAATGGGACATTAGCGAGAACAAAACCGGTCTGCCAAAATGATGTACGGGCAGCAGGTTATCTGAGCTACACGTCACAGAGGGCAGCCACAGTCGCCATGACACTGTGACAGCAGCAGGAAGCTGAGTGTGTTCATTATGGGATGTTTGGTCACTGCCCTTTCAGCTTCACCCACTATCAGCTACTGCAGGAGATACATGGAGTCACACAAACACACACACACACGCATGCACGGTGCTAGGGAGTAATGAGTACTATGTAACAAAAATACATAATGTAATTACAAAACAAATGTTACAGTTACTTATGAAAATGTTAATGATTACATAAGGAGTTACATCTGAATGTTTTCTGTTAAAAGCTCAGGCTGTGTGTTGAATAATATTGTTGTTGTTGCTCTGCAAGTTTTTGATGTTCATTTCAAGTCCAGGACATTTTGGAAACTTTGATCCTATTCTGATGCTTTTGATTGGTTCTCTTGTTTGAATTTGCTGCGCCCCACGTCTGACATCAACACTGCCTGGTTTAAACATTTGAAAACATTCGGTAGAAATTTAGAAAAGTAATCAAAAAGTAAAGTTACATTACTTTGATAAAGTAATTGAACTGGTTACATTATTTATTATATTTTAAATACAGTAACTAGTTATCTGTAACCTATTACATTTCTAAAGTAAACTTGCCAACCCTGCGCGCGCACGCACACACACACACACACACACAC
>JAPQLA010000001.1:5677976-5701511 GCA_029822935.1 Naso vlamingii | reverse complement strand
GTCAACATAAATGACAATTTTTCATGTGAAGAAAGTCTGTTTGTTGTCAAGTGGTTGATGTATTAGCTTGTTTAAAAAAATTTTTTTTTTAAAGACTACAACACCAGTCACGTAACTGACATCAGAACATTTTCCCTCCTCTGAGAACAGAACTGACTAACTCCGCCTTCGAGTAGCTGCAGCTTTCAACAAGATTTATGAAGGTTTTCACCTCTTTTAATGCTTCTCCCCTCATCCTGGAAAAACGCTGTGAAATCTGCAGAGCTGACGGTCATGTCTGTACTGATGACTTATGTTGTCTGAGACAAGACAAAATTCAACTTCCTTCACATGAAAAATTATCTGTTAAGTTGCCAACCATCATATGTGTAATTCAGAGCACAAGTCAAACAGGATCAAAAAAATTATTTGTCCCTCTCCACTGACTACTGTTCATCTTTTTTCTGAATTAAGGTCCAATGGCCCGGAAGTAGAGGGGTGTCACTTAGGCACTCTGTAGGTCTATAGTGCAGTGAGTCCCTGTGATGTGCAGGTGTACATTTGAGTTGTAAAAAGGGGAAATTTAGTAGGTTCAATATAAATTATGTGTTTTTTTGTCAGACAGTTGTGTTAAACCCATCATAGTTTTTATCCATTAGTTGTCATCTCATTGTCTGATGCCAAATGCTTTGACAAACATATTCTCAAACAGAATTAATACTTTTCCAAACTTAGACAACAGATGATTCTTTGGTACATTACAATGAATCACTAAAACAGGAAGATCTGGGCCTTATCAGCCAGTTGTTAACTATGAAGTGCAGACTTTGTCAGATCCAGCCGTAATTTGTGTTTGTTTTCATCCGATCATGTGAAATGCATCGATTTTAATAGAGAACTCTTTCTCTCAGAGGCCAGAGGAAGCTTCTTATCATCACACAAATCGTTTGGTTCATCCTCCACTGCACCCTCAGCTCTTCTTCTTCATCCTTTTACTCTCCACTTATTTCCTCTGCTCTTCTTGCATCTGTTGTCCATGTCCTCTTGCTCCTCCTTCTCTTTTCTCCTCCATACTCTTCTTCTTCCTCCTGCCACTGTGTGGGGATGCTGTGATGTATTTGTTTACAGCGCAACTCCTCCCCTTATGCCACCACAGTATTTTGGCTGTTGGCCCCTTCATCTCCTCCTCTTCCTCGTTCCCTCCTGCAATCACACTGAAGCCAGTGTTTCAGTCTGCCTTCCTGTCGCCAACAAAGTATCTCCTCTTTTTGTCGGGGCCTCCTTTTGGAGAGGGAGGCCGCCCTCCAAGTTAATTGTGTATTCGTTAGCATTCACCTCCCGCAACTTAACGACTTAACTCCTGAAGCTGTAGATGAAGTTGTGTGGTGAGTGTGTGTGTGTGTTTTTAATGTTTTTTGTTGTTGTTGTTTTGTGTTTAAGCTCATAAACAACAAACAAACCAAAAATGCTACAGAAACACTATCAACAAGTTAAACTGAATATGAAAGCGTTGAATTAAAAAAAAAAAAATCAAAGAGATTCCTCACATTCACAGATATGCCCACAGTAACACTTCTCAAGACAGAAGTAACGAGTTTAACTCCTTCAGCCCCAACACCAGGTTTTACCTGCTACCGTGTAAAATAAAGAAACAAGCTCTCATTTTATATCTAATTATGTATGGTGAACTGGTAAGAAAAAACAAGATGGACACTGCAGCAGCTCTGAGACACTGCTGCAGGCACAGTGGTGTTTTCAACAAGACAATAAAGTCAATAGAGTCAGTGCAAACATGCTGATGTTAAACAAGGAAACAGCGTTTTTCCACCAAGTTTGACAAGTTATTTGCCATTTATGACGTCACACAAAGTACAATAGAGGGTAATGGTAAGGTCTTTTTTGGTCTTTAACCAAAGTATTGAATAAGTTCAAATTTTCTCCCGATTGATAACCAAAGTTGTTAAAGTTCATCCAGACAAGAATGTCTGGATCAAATTTCTCAGCATTTAAGGAGACATTTAAATCAAATGTGAACTTTGTGCTGGTGCTAGTGCGGAGATCATCATAGTCATTGGAAAAACATCATCTAAGGAGAATGACTGTTTGTGTCGAACTTCAGTGTGCCATCAATGAGGTAGATGTTGAGATATTTCTCTGGATGACTTAAAACTTTGACCTGCTGGTGGGGGTGACGTCAAAAGTCTGAGGATAGCCAGCATTGCTGAACCTCACCCTCTGAGGACCATGAAGGTCTGTGCAACTTCTACACAATCCATCCAACAGCTGTTGGCATATTATGGTGTGGACTTAAGTGAAACTGACCAACTTAAGCCATGCAGCTTCTACTGACTACTCTAAAGAATTATGGGCACAAGCTGAACATTATTGAAAACCAGAGTCTGAAAAACAAAATCTCTGAAAGAACCGAAGTCAATGTCTCTCTCTGTATTATCAGTACATTTTGGCAAACTCTGAAATTATCTTCATTTTTCTTGAATATTCAGCAGTTCTCCTGTTTTCCACAGGAATATAAACATACACCAACAGCTACTGGCAACTTGTTCTTTTTTTACTGATGGTAAATGAGAATATAATTGACTGTACAGTGCTTTGTTGCTCACACTGAAGGTGTTCACTGTTTATTTACATAACAGAATAATCTACCGTCTATCATCTGTAATCTAACAGTTGCCACAATCTGTTTCCTCATATATGATTTGACAGTTATCATCTATCTGTTGATCTCTGCCATCATCTGAAAAAATATTGATTTTACATTTTTGCTACCTGTATCACCTGTGTTGTTTTTAACCACGAATCAGATTCACCTTCTCTGTCTTCTGATTTTTGTAATCATTACTTTAATCTCCATATCTTTAGCTTTCTCTACTTTGTTCTCAGCTGCTGGGGGGGGGCATTGTCAGTGATGCAAAAGGAGAGGCAAAGGGATGGCAAACACACATACACACACACACACACACACGCTCACCTCAGGGATCTCAGAAGCAATCTGTTGCTATAGGAACTAGTGTTGTTTTCACCAAAACATACCTTGCAACGGTGTGAGTAAGAAACATTTATTTCTAGAACCTCAAACAGTTTGGTGATAGAAAAGAAAAACGTGAGGAATGAAGAATTTCACCTTCAGCAGCTGGATATTTTAAATAACTAAAAACCAGCTAAGCCAGAAGGGCTGTCGCCTGAACCAGATGTAGAAAATGCTCGATGAGCTGCCGGTCTCACAGGTTCATTATTACAGAAGCGTTAAACTGATCTCAGTCAAAATTTCCATCAGATTTCAGACTGTGTAAAGGATACAACTTTTCTTAAAAGAATGCATTTTATTCCATTAAAGCCCTTTAGTAGAATTTGTATATGATAACATTATGTGACTGTCATGTACATTTAAATTAGAAGAAAATCAAGAAAGTCTTAAAACTGGAGAGAGTGGGGAAGTGGTGCTCATGGCTTTGTTTCTTTTGTCTCTTTTGATAGAACCACTTGGAGTCACGTGAGACGTGTTTAAATCTTACAAATAGGGGTTTTAAAAACACAACTGTTTAGGCAATAACATGAGTTTATCATTGACCGTATGCAGCAAGCCAATATTGAAGTTTGGTCTCTTAGTGGGATATTTCATCCAAAAATGAAAATTCAGTCATTATCATCAGGTGAAGTTTTTTTATCCCACAAAATTCTGCTGGAGTTTCACAGGGAAAAGGCGTGCAGTAATCTCCCAAACAACTGCAGTGATTGGTGACCAAGTTTCAAACGTAAAAGAAATACACAACAAAACCATAAAATGTCTCCATACTGCTCGTCTGAAGTAATCCACGTGTCCTGAAGCCGTACGACAGTAAGTAGATAACGACTGAATGTTCATTTTTGGGTGAACTATCCCTTTAACTTCCCTCTCTTTAACCTTCCCAACCTGAGTCTTAGCATCATCCTGGTTCCCTTGACAAAAAGCCATTGGGATTTTTCCAGTGACTTTTGGTTTTTATGGAAAACAAGCTCTGTTGCAAACAAAAGTTTAGGACACCCACAGTCTTTGCCAATGAACACCACTATTATGATTATTAAAGCATTAAATTATCTGCTGGAAGTAAAAAGCTAAAGATAGCCTATAAAAGAACAATACCAGAGTCACATGTCCTCAGTATCCACCACTAGGCTTTTCCAATACTACTGAATACATTTAACATTTCCACTTCTGATGGGGACAGACGTTCAACACGTGTTCAGTGAGTCTAATAGTGTGTCAGTGGATACTTTTCTCTCGCCAGACAACAGCAGAGCGAACAGGCTGTGGCTGCGGCAGCTACTGTTTCACTGTTTTTTATGTCCTTGGACCACTGATGCTTGGTGAATGGGTACCAGGGATGTTGTGGGTGGTTCTAATCACCTGCTGCTAAACCTTTTTTTCCCTGGGCTGTGCACTTCCCAAGCCAGTTTATGATGTTTCCGGGATTTTGGAAACAGTGACAACCCAGTTTGAGTTTTAAAACTCACGTGTAGCCTACACTACCAACATTTTATTATATCACACTGCTCAGCCTCTTCTAGAGAGGGGGATCAGATCGATCGTCGAAACACAGGATACATCCACGCTACTACATTTTCATTTTAAAATGCATAAGCTTTGCAACATTTCCACCAAGTGAACTCTGGTATGCAAGGACACCTACGGCTTTTAGGAATCGCTGTCAGCCGAGTTTAGTTAGTTTTAAAGCTCTGGGACAGCATTGTAGTCTGGCCAATAGAGACGGAGACATTTAGAAATGACGCAGGCACCTACATTCGTGTCCTGATTAGATCTTATTAGTCCCTACATGTCGTTCCCTTACATGTCACACACATTCACATGGTCTCCGTTACCAGAAGAAAACCATCAACATCAGCCAATACAACCATTAACCTTAGCTTTCCGCTGTTATTACAATTTATAATCTCTGGTCTTACTCACACTGCTGTTCTATGTCTGCAGTATTTTTTGTTCAGTATTCTTTGACGCCATTCTTCCTGTTTATACTGGCACTGGCATGCCTCCTTTAAGTGTATGGTCACGTGATATGCGTTTTCAGGCCTGTAAGTATGGAAAGAAATTACTGAAATGGAACAAAAATGCACACGTGGACAGTTGTAGTGTTTTACTGCAGCAGTATGTGGTATTTATAACCAAATGGAAAGCTGTGTCCATTTACTTTGGCACAAAGTCAAGCACATTAGGTTTGGGATTTCCAAGGTGGTCCTTAATCTCCAATCCTGTTTGTGATATTCATGGACAGGGTCTCAAGGTGAAGGTGAGGAAAGCGTCCACTATGCCACTGGCTGTTTGCAGATGACGGGTTTCTGTTGGCTTCATCAGTCATTGACTTCAAGTGTGCACTGGAACAGCTTGCAACCAAATCTGAAGCTGAGATTGGAGTCAACTCCTCCAAGTCTGAGGGCATGGTTCTCTGGTTGGGCTGAGCTGCTGCCCCAGGTGAAAGACTTCAAGTGAGCAGAATGTGACATGGACAGGCGGTTTGATGCGGCATCTGCAGTAATGCAGACGTTGTACCAGAAGGTTTTGGTAATGAGAAAGCTGAGCTGCAAGGCAAAGTTCTCAATTTACCGGTCAGTCTTCATTCCAGCCCTCACCTACAGTCATGAGCTTTGGGTAGTGACCAAAAGAATGAGGCTGAGGATACAAGCAGCAAAATGAGTTTTCTCCAGAGGGTGGCTGGGCTCAGCCTTCAAGAGGAGAGCTGCTTTTTCAGAGGAGACAGTTGAGCTGATTGGAGCAGGACGGTTCCAGGGCAACTCCATGAAGACGGTTTTAAAGAATGACTTCCTGGGATGGACATCTCAAGATAAAAACAGGTTAAAACTCTGTGAAATAATAAGTATAAAATAAGTAATATTTAAAATATTAAAATATTGCACTTATGTAATTAACTAATAAAATCAATATTGCTCTGTGTGGCTGAGATTTGCTCAGCATATTGCACTGAGTGCACTAGATGTGCACTAGGAGTTCAACAGTCTGATGGCGGTCGGGTAAAAACTGTCATGGAAACTTGTGGTTTTGCATTTCAGGCTACAGTATCTCTTGCCGTTAAGCAGGAGAGAAAACAGTCTGTGACAGGTTTGAGTAGAGTCCCTGATAATTCTTTTTGCCCTTGACAGGCAGCGTTGTTGGGCCAGGTCCCCAACAGGTGGCAGAGAGACCCCAATGATCCTCTCAGCTGCCCTCACCATTCTCCTCAGTACCTTTTTATCTGAGGTGCTGCTGCTCTCATGCCACAGAGAGATGCTGCTGGTTAGCACACTCTCTGTGATGCCCTTATAGAGAGTGGTGAGGACTGACGGGCTGAGATGAGCTCTTTTTAACCTCCATAGAAAATGTAGGCACTGGTGAGCTTTTCTGACCAAAGCGGAGGTGTGCAGGGACCAGGTCAGGTCATCAGTCACATGCACCCCTAGGAATTTAGTATGCTGCACAATCTCCACAGCAGTGTCCTTGATATGAATCGGGGTGTGCATGGGCCGATTTCTTCTGAAGTCGATTACCAGTTCTTTGGTTTTTTCCACATTCAGAATCAAGTTGTTTTTTCTGCACCATTCTGTGAAAAATTCCACCTCCTCTCTGTACTTCTTCTCATTATTGTCCTGGATGAGACCCACCACTGCTGTGCCGTCCGCGTACTTAATGATGTGATTAGTACTAACTTTGCACAACAGTCGTGGGTCATCAGGGTGTAAAGCAGGGGGCTCAGAACACACCCCTGTGGAGAACCTGTGCTCAGTGAAATGGTGTTCGACCTGTTATGTCCTCCCTGCACAAACTGAGGCCTGTCTTTCAGAAAGTCCAGTGTCCAATTTTGCAGAGGAGTGTTCAGTCCCAGTGGGCCCAGTTTAGTGATCAGATGCCGGGGGATTATTGTGTTAAAGGCCGAGCTGAAGTCGACAAACAGCATCCGCACCAGTACATTCTTCTTCTCCAGGTGTTCCAGGGTCAGGTGGAGGGCAGTGGATATGGTGTCCTCAGTGGAGCAGTTTGGACGATATGCAAATTGAAGTGAGTCAAATGAGCGGGGTAGGATGGAAGTGATACGATCTTTGACCAGCCTGTCAAAGCATTTCATTATTATGGGGGTCAGTGCTACTGGGCAATAGTCATTTAAAGTGGTGACTGTGGGTTTTTTTGGAACTGGGATGATCGCTGGCACAACAGCTTGACACAGAGAGGTGTTGAATATATCCATAAGGACATGTGTCAGTTGTTCTGCTCACCCCTTGAGCACACAGCCTGGTATCTGGTCAGAGCCTGCTGCCTTTCTTGGATTGATTCTCCTCAGAGCCCGGCAGACATTAGCCGGATCAAGACACAGCACCTGCTCATCATGCTGTGGGGTGGCCTTCGCTGCTGGTGTGTTGTTAAGTGCCTCAAACCGTCCAAAGTAATTACTGAGTTCATCCAGGAATTCTATGCTGTCATCACAGGACTGAGGAGCGGTTTTATAATCTGTGACAGATTTAATTCCCTGCCACAGTCTCCTGGTGTCTCTGTGGTCCTGAAATTGGCCCTGGATTTTGAATCCATGGGCCTTTTTTGCCAATCTGATTGCCTTATTCAGGTTGGCTCTTGGAGTTCTGAGGGCAGCTGTGTCTCCAGATTTAAAAGCAGAATCTCTTGCTTTCAGCAGGGCTCGCACCTCAGCAGTCATCCATGGTTTTTCGTTTGCCCTGACAGTGATGCATTTTGTGACACAGACATCTTCCATACATTTGTAAATGTAGCCCAATACAGCCTCTGCATAATCCTCGATGTCTATTTCCTGGTCCTTGGTGGCAGCCTGTCTGAACACGGACCAGTCTGTGCACCCGAAGCAGCCCTGCACTGCTGTCATGGCTCCTTCTGGCCAGACTCTCACCAATTTCAAGGAGGGCTTGGTTCTGGTGAGCAGAGGTCTGTATGCCTGAAGTAGTATGACAGAGATGTGGTCCAATGAGCTGAGGTGGGGGTGGGGTGCTGCTTTAATGTTTGTATAAACTTGATCGAGTATGTTGGCCCTCCTAATTGCAAAATCCACATTTTGGAAAAAGTGGGGGAGAACCTTCTTCATGTTTGCCTGGTTGAAGTCCCCAGCAACAATGAATACTCCCTCGGGATAAGAGGTTTGCAGCTCGTTGATGTAGTGATACAGAGTATCCAGGGCTACCTTTGTGTCTGTGTCAGGAGGGATGTTGACAGCAATGACAGGCCGGCATTTGATGCCAAAACCTCAATGTCTGGAGAACAGGTCCTATTTGTGTTCATACACCATCTGTTATCGATGTAGATGCATGATCGACCGCCCTGAGTTTTGCCACTGAGAATGCTGCTTCTATCAGCACAGTGGGTAGATAGCCCCGCTAAGGTAATAGCATCCTCTGTGACTGTGTCGTTCAGCCAGGTCTCAGTGAAAACTAGAGCGCAACAGTCTCTCACCTCCCGTTTTGATGTTAACTCCAGTCGGAGATAGTCCATTTTATTCTCCAGCGAGTGGATGTTAGCCACCAGAATTGACGGCAATGGTGTTCTGCAAGGGTTTGCTTTAGCCTTAGCGCTTCTGCTTCCGCATACACCGCCGCCTCCTCTGAAAGCTGGCCACACGGGTAGGAGGTGTCAGTGCTGAGCATGCCTCACTACTGCTATCTGAGCAGGCTAACTTCCGATTTAGCCCTCTTTTAACTTCAATGGGAATAAAAATTTTAATCTTATGTGTCCTCTGGACTTTTCAAATGTTATCAGACCATGTTAATCAGATTGTGATGATAAAACAAGTCAATTTGCAGGAGTTGTGAGCTTCAGTAGCTTCTTTTACAATGTAAGCCTCTAGGAAAAAAGTGTTTTTGGCCCCACGTGCGTGACATGTAATTACATGGTCTGCCACTCTGTTAAGCTGCCTTCAAAGCCTGATGCACTTCATGGGGCTTGCTCTGTTGTGTCAAAGTGTCCCAGTATGTCAAAGCGATCAAGTGAAATTAAAGTGAGCTAGCATGCACGATAGCGGGACACTGGAACTGAGGCAGCTAAATTACTTTTAGACATCATTAATTTTTTACTTTGAACCTTTACAGCGACCTGTAAAAAACCTCGTTTTCTATCTAAACTATTTAACTCACTCTAATATTTCTAATATTTGTGTCTGCACTCATTACACCGCTCACTAGTGTCATTTATGCAATAACTGTGTTTTCGCATTTAACTTGCTCATAAAATGATTAAAGGGAAAGCCCTCGCACAACACCACAAGGAACCTTGTAGACCTAAATAAGTCAAGAGCATGTGAGTAATCTTATAATCTGGGTTGATGGAAGGCGTCTGTGTGGAACAGTACACTGCTGACCCTCCCCCACTTCACAACAATGAGCTGAGTCTCAAATTACAGCAATCCAGAGGGAAGAAAGACTCACCTGCAAGATTGTTTTACTGTATGTAAATCTGTAATGTAACATCGGAGGGACAACCTGTCATTTTTGAAATATTTGTCTGAATAAGGTGCAGAGTTAGTGCATGCTCAAAAGCATGAAAATAAAATTGTTATATGGCTTTAAATAAAAGAGGTCTTGTACACGTTAAATTGCATGAACATAGTGTTTTTTAAGTGGACAGTTTATATATCCAACTTCAATATTTTTCTAGGAATTTATTATTATTATTATTATTTTTAATTATTATCCTAAAAAATCCCCAAATATTTATTCCTGGGGCTGCAGTGAACTTTTCAGTTGTAGGTTTACTTTTTCGAACAACACATCAAGACTTTAGTAAACTGGACTTTTCCACAGGAGGGACGACTTGATCGGACAGTCTGAAAGTATTTTTTTGTATATGTTGTAAAGCTGCAGGCTTATTGCTTAAAAGCATGAAAACAGAACAATAATCATTTGAAATAAAAACTGATTTGTATTAAATAAACTAAAATAAGCTTGTTTTAAAAGTGTGCAGTTTCTGTACCAGCTTGAATATTTACATGGCCTAATATTTATTTATTTTTGTTTTGTTGCTGTAGTTACATTTTTGGTGCAGCATCAAACTAACCTTGGTCACGAGCAATAAAAATAATAATAATATTTTTATTTATATAACACTTTTCGATCTTAAGCACAAAGTGCTTTCCAAATTAAAATGTACGCCTGTATATTTGTATTTGTAATGTTTTTTTATGCAGACGTTACACACATACTAAATAGTGTCACACCCTCCTCAGTCTACCTGAGGCAAGGTGAAAAGTGTCCGTGGCGGATCATGCGCATGCGCGCGTCCTCCTCCATTCATCAGTAGGGTACCCTATTATAAGCGCAGCCGGGAGAGCGGAGCGCGGTTCAGGCTGGAGTATCTGGACCGGACCGAAGCGGGTAGGAAGCACAGCTGCGAGGCGAACGCGATGGAGGACAAAGAGAAAAGGAAGAAGGATAAAAACACATCAGGGAGCGACAGAGTGACTCTGAAAAAAGAAATTGGACTTTTGAGCGCTTGCGCTATTATCATCGGTGAGTAAAAATGATTTTTTTTAAATTGTTGTTTTTATAAAACGCAGCTCTGCTACAGGGAGAAGTTAACGGGAAACGTGTTGAGCGGCGGGCGGATTAACTAATTTAAGGTGGCGAATGTGAAGTTGTTGCTTTTTCCCTAAAGTTTCAGTATTATAGCACACAATAGGATTCAGCAACACAAGTGGGGTCGGGTTATGCTGGGGTCCCGGTCCACTGTAAGGATACTGTATGAGTTTTTCCAGAAATGATTTAAGAGTCTGGCTTGTGCACATGCCACCAAGATACGCACAGAAAGTGCCGCTTTTACGCACGGATGATCCACCTCTGAGCTCTCGGACCAGTTCGTGCTGCAGAGTTTTTTGTGGAAACTGTTGCATCAGTCGGCATGATCTGAATATGGACATGCCTACGTGGCTGGATCTTCTCATACTGAACTTGAAAGGCGTGCAGACAAAGTGCAGACTCCACGTGGTTCTATAGCAGTTGATCTTTCATACTGCAACACTGCTGGTGTTATGGTTTCCATTTATTACTCGAATACTCAGCTGGCTAAAGCAAGGCTCTAATGTTGCTCCATGCGTTCAACTCGAATGAGAGATGCAACCGGCTTCAGCGCTTGACTTCTACAATTGCAAAAAGCAGCCATGAGAGTAAGGGTCTGTCTGAATACAACAGGAAGCTGCGATGTGGCGAACCGTTTCCTGTACGTTATGATGTAGCCCATTTAAGGGACTGTATACAGTACGCAGTCCTGGAAACAGCCACATCTGCAGCAGCTACTCATCAAGTGATACAGTGCGTGCTGATATAGTCTGAGGGTAACGCAAAGTGTTTCCCAAGGACAGCTGCCATCTGATAACTTATGACTCGATCCGGCAGTATGTATTTCTGGAGGGGTGGGGGAGTGTGTGTGTGTGTGTGTGTGTGTGTGTGGAGGGGGGGCAGCTATTGACTTAATGACATGACATGAAGTCATGAGGTTATTTTGGTTTGAGACATTCTGTTCTAGGCTTTGTTTTTATTTATGAGGGATCCTTTAATTCTTTATTGTACGCGATTGATTACATGTTTAGAGTTGGGCAGCATGTGTCTTATGTTCATTCATACATTCTGGCTGTAGCACAGCATAATATACTTAAGATCGTAATAAAAAGCAGCAGGAGCTAAAATAGTTGACTGGACTGAATGATGAGGACATGCCTATAGTTGGGATGTATGTGAAAGAGATCACCTTGCATTGTGGAATTTCTCTGAAAATAACTATGAGTAGTGCTGGGAAATATATCGATATTGTATCATATCGTGTTGTGAGACAAGATATCGTGACAGATTTATCATTATATTGTGATATGGAGTAAGTGTTGTATTTTCCTGGTTAAAAATGCTTTATTACAGTTACATGTTGTGATTTACTGAACTTTCCAGACTGTTCTTTTATTTACCTTTACCCACTTATCCACATGATTATTTATCAAAAAATGTCATTGGGTTAATATTTTGTGAAATCACCAATAGTCATTCTCACAATACTGTCTCAGTGTCGAGATGTTTGGTTAAAAATATTGTGATATTTACTCATTTTATCACCTTAGCTGCTCCCACCCCTTAGAGTGCACAACAAGTCATCAGTCACGACCTACATGATTAATAATTATTGATATCGACTGACATGAAATTTCACTGGCGTGTTAGGGTTTTTCAGCTGTATTGCTCAGGCCTAACTATGAAGTTACAGATTAAAGGGATATTTTGTGTATTTTCGAAGCGCGGCTGTACGAGGCTCTTTCGGTCAGTGTGTCACCTACAGGACTCCTGATCAGAGCAGAATGCGTTTTCAGGTGTTTGTTCCTACAGAAGCTCGGGTCTGCCAGGAACTCACTCACTGGTGCTGTCATTGGTTGTCCCTTTGCTCCGCCAGTCCAACCCACAAAACACTCAAAGCCCTGCGACAGGTGTGATAGCCTTTGCAATCAAATGTTGATTTAGAAATTGAATGTCGTTGTTATGAAAGAAGCCTCGTTGCTTCAGACTACACAGCCCTACAGCAGAGCTACCTGCAGTGGACGACAGTCAGCAAGTCTCCAGTTTGAAGCAGCAGCAGGAGCACCAGTGCAGGAAAAGATCGGTTGAATGCTGTGGATGGGACAGCAGGAAAACAAACATTAGTTACCTAAAATAAGGCCCACCTGACAAAGACCACTATCAGATTAAATGTATGCTGTTTTAAAATCATCCTTTCTGACAGTATGCCAATACCGATATTAGGGGGTAAGAAAATCCTGACATCTGATGTATCCGCTGATATTCCAGATATAATATTCTGAATGTGGTTGTCAAATATGTGTGACAAAGATACGTAATGGAGGCAGGAGATCTTACACACTTTGTTCCAAACATCAATGCACTGAACAGTAAACACCTCTCTCATAACTTGTTAAATAACGGACCACCCTCTGCTGGACAAACTATGTGATTACACCATTTAAAATGACTAGTCTAAGCATTTTTTTCATTCTTTATAAACAGTTTTAATTTTGGCACTTATTGGAGAATGTATATGCCGATACCGATATAGCTGCATTAGACCAGTATCGGCCAATAATACTGGCAAACCAATGTATCGGTCGGGCCCTAAACTGAAGCCATTGTTTCACTCTCTCCAAAGCCACCGGACTCCTTCGAATGAAGCAGTAATTTCACCTTGCAGAACACGGTGATTTAAAGGGTTATCTTGGATTTGTCAAAGTCACATAATAACAAGTAATTTCTAAGTCACACAATAATACAAACAAACTAATTGAACAAACCGCAGTGACTGGGCTTTCCACATTAGGTCTTTACATGCAGAGTATCCTCTCTGCCTGTGGCTCACAGATCACCATCTATATGTTTATGTTTACAAGTATAAAAATAAAATGGAGATGTATCTCACTGAGGAAACACCCACAAACCAACCAGAGCAACCAACTGTTGGAAACCAGTAGAGGCAGTTTCATCATTAGGGCAAATAAACAGATTTTTCACATGAGATTTGAGTGGAAGGTAAAATATGAAGCATGCCCAGACATTCGCAGTGGGTTACAGAGGCAACTGTGTGGCACTTTCAGCGGTAGTGTTATCATTTTAAAAGCTTATCTTCAAAACCATGGCCATGTCCACTGTGTTTGATCGATACTGATACCGCCCCAGTTGTGACTCATTCTTTGGCCTGCCCATTTAACTCAGAGTGTTTTGTTCAGTTTCTAGCTGTACATTTCCTCTGCTAACCCTAAAGTATGCCCACATTCCTGATGAAGCTTTCCAGTATATCAGAGAGCTTTTTAGGATTATATACGCCCTGGGTCTAATGTGACACGGATGCTTAAATCATGCTGATTAACTTAATACTGACAACATGCCAAGTGTGTTCTGTGAAGCACAGATGGAGTAAAGCCTGTGCAGCTAGTACACATACACGGCGCGAGTCACGCTGCCGCCCACTGACTCAGCCTACTCTCAGATCCAACACCGCTCTCTAGTGAGGCGGACTTCTTTCAGCGCACATGGCTGCTGCTTCACTGTGTGCAGCTTCTATTGCTTACTGTTAGGGCTAAAAACAAATGTGTCATATGAGAAACAACATTGATATCTAACCTGATTGGATGGAAATATGACCAACTACGTTAGGCTTGAGCTGATATTATCACTTAATATTCCAGAAAGGTTAGTTTCGTCTAACTTGGTCTAATTATAATAAATCTTTCTTGTGTTCAGACTGTTAAAATAAGTTTGTTCCTTGATATGTTTCGACTGCTCAGAAGTGCCACATGATGTTGCTGTGACGTCCTGTCAGCTGGTTAATGTAGGTTTGTAATCCTACCTGGAAGACGCCCCCTGTTGGCTGGTCGTTTTATTGAGGACTGCATCCCAGGTGTGTGACAACATCCCAGTTCACAGTCCTGTGGGCAGGTTTCTCTATCTCTGCTGCCTCCTTGATGTGGTTTTCTCAAGAACCCCATCATGGATTGGGAAGGAGCCAAGATCATGCGGTCTGAAAACAACGGATACCATCGTTTGAGAGAGGAACCAGTAGAGATCAGGAAACGCGCCCACAGGACTGTAAACTGGGATGAGGGAGCCCACATGCTGTCACACACCTGGGATGCAGTCCTCGAAAAAAACCACTGGCCAACAGGGGGCGTCATCCTAGCTATCCGGGTAGGATGACAAACCTACATAAACCAGCTGACAGGACATCACAGCAACATCATGTGACACTTCTGAGGAAGACAGAACACAAGAAAGTTCAAACATGATATTAGCACTATTGAATAATGCCATTTTTGTCGTCATTTGCAATGTTTTTTCCAATATCAAATATCAAACAGCTGTTACGGCATCTTTGGGCTTTTATTTTGACAAGAAAATGGATGTGGATGATGCAGAGCTGCTGTGGGGACAGGGACAACTCATGTTGCTGTGGAGAGTGGGGATGGCTCCATACCACTTTTTCATGTCTGATACTGACAGAGATACAGATAAGATAACATAGAGTATCTGCTGAAACCAATATCAGTTCAATACGGCCTCTTCCCTTCTCTTAAACAACAAATCTTTAGATAATACATCTGTATGGAAGGACTTAGCTTAACCTAGCTATTTAAATTAGTCATGTGACACATGCCGCTAGTCTGTATAGTACTAACATCTCTCTCTATGGCATGTCGTGTATAGTTTAATTGAGCATTTATGGGAGAGTTTAGGCTAATAAATCACATCAGATTTTACATTCTCCACTCTTGAATATCTGATCCAGTGATTCTGGCCAATAACGGACCAATACAATGCTGAATATTGTATTGGCTCAGCCCTAATGGAGAGGTTATCACAGGTCAGTTGGCATGATGCAGTGCTTTACAGACATGGAGGACTTTGTTTCAAAGAAAAGTGCCAGCTTGCCAAGTTAGCAGTATTTCAGGTTTAAAGCAGAGCAAATTTCAAGACCCCCCACTTCCCTAGACGATAATATAATATTGTTTATCGTGATTGGACAATACCGTGATATTAAATTTTGGATGTCACCCAAACCTAATCTGTGTAAACCACTATTGCCACAACTGATCAGCCCCACCTCCACTTCATCTACCACCTGCAGATTGTTTCCCCTCAGTCTGTAATTGACCTGCTTTATGTTTCTCCTGGCAGGACAAGTTCAGCTCTTTGTTCAGTTAAAGAAAGACACTGCAGACACTACCATTAAAAGTTTTTTCACACAAGCCTCTGGACAGAAGAGAAGAGAAAAGTAGAAATCTGAGCAACTTCTCAGCTGTAGTGGAAGGAGGCTGAGTTGGTCAGTGGGACTCTGATTCACGCTTTCAGCTGCGATGCCAAACTTTATGACATAACAAACACAACATAGGCATTATGTAACAGCTCTGCATCTCACTGCGGCCTCCACAATCAGATCTGACAGTGATAAATGCTCTGTTCAAACCTGCTCTCTCCCGCTGCATCATTATGAGGCTTTCAGAGCTGCTCTGATAGGGACGCAGCGACAGTGTGCCCCTCTGGGTATGAACGGCCAAAGTGTTTACAGTGGACATGGTCTTATTATTTGTGAAGTGTCTTTTTGCACCAGAGTTCTCCGGAAAGATGAAAAAATGTTTGTTTGAACAGCTGCTGTTTGCTTACTTTTTGTGTGCTAGTTCTTTTTTTTTTTCTTTTTGAAGGGGTGAGAACAAACAAGTGCTGACTGGATTTGAGCACATGACATCGTGTCTCCTTATTAAGTGTTTGAGCCAAGAATGAACTTTTAACTAAATTGAACTAAATTAGCTAAATTAACTGAGTCTGGAACTTCAGTGAGCCACAAACAGTATTTTATTTTTTTTATTTTTTGTTTTATTTTTTTTACTGTGACATGTAAATAATACAAGCAGCCTTACTAGTTTTGTTGCACTTCCTTCCACAACTACTGCATGTACATCATGGATGAAGTGTCCAGTGTTAACAGACAATGCTACTTTTTTGTTACTTTAGTGGAGACCTTTTGTTGTGGCTTGTTTATGTTGAATTTGGGGACTTTCTGTACTATGTGGGCAGTTATTCCAAACAAAAAACATCCCCTTCTGTCTTCTGATTAGACGGAGTGAAAAAGACAGACGGGGTACTGAATTCACTCGGCTCGGCTCTGGCAGAACACGCATGACTGAGCACTGATGACCAACAACCAGAGTCATTTCAGTTCGATATCACTAAGCTGAAACCATTTGGCCATTTAAATTGTTATTGTATTGTACTAATAAAATCTGGAAGGATTCTGTCCTCCCTGCTCATTTTTACACTTTACATTTTATTTTGAAGAAACAATGAACGGTTGTCAATGGAAAGAGACAAATTATTTTTTGATCTTATTTAAATTGTACCATCAATCGCAGATACGATGTTTGTCAATGTAAAAGATCATTTTTCAAGCCAAAAAAGTCTCAGTTTGTTACACAACTGCTGAAGTATAAAACTTTGCAAATAAAAAATGACACGCGATTGTCACATAAGTGATGCGTTGTCAATGATCTTTTACAGAATCGACTAACTCTCTGTTTGCTTTACGACATGACAAACTGTGACTTTATTGGTGTGTAAAATTATCTTTTAAATCAACAAACATCATATTTGAGAATGAAAGCACAGTTTAATGGGGATCACAAAATAATTTGTGTTTGTCCATTGACGACTGTAAAAAATTGGGTCCACTGGAAGGGGCGTGACTTAGCCACTCTGCCATGTTTAAAAATTTCCTTGACAATGAGAGTGAAGAATCTGAAGTCTTCTTGTTTTCTATGTTGCGTTCCTCTTCTTTGTTGACTTTATTGGTGGGCTACAGTGTGTCACGCTGCTTTGATGTCACAATACTTACATAGCTGACACGGTTATCGCCATCTGGCTTATATCCCGCCAACCAAGTAATGGTACGGTCAGCAGTGAAAACACAGACAGACTTAGGCTTTACCGTACTGGGAGCACTGTACCGTATCAAACTGTACTGTACTGCTTGGTCAAAAAGCAGCTGTAGTGTTTTCTTGCTTAATTTAACTTTTCCATCTTTGACATACACATATATGCAGTTTTTTTGTTTGCCTATCCACAACAACCTCAGCAGGCCCCAGCACCATCGTGCTGCTGTGTGGTTCAGCATATTTGCTCTCACCACAGTAAAATAAAGACTAACATCAGCGTGGATGGACTCAACCTTGCAGTAAGGATGACAAATACTTTTTTAAAAAGACTGTTATATAATGGATAATAGTGCTGATGTATGCAGCCATGTCTGTCTTTTGCTATAATGCCAGATCGTGAAGTTTGGAAATGTGTTCTTCTCCAAGAGAAAGAAGAAGAGGTTTTATTCCTATGACTTTTGTCCATCTACGTTCTCAGTCTTTTTGCTACACATCTGTGTCTTTCATGTCATTGCACATTGAACCTGTGACTTCTGTACTAGCTTTGCTATCTATTTTATTGTTACATTTATGGTTTATGACTGTAGTTATGAGAGTCTACCAAAAACTTCCATTATACAATAAAATCCAAAGTCCAACAATTAAAACAGATCAAGCATCCAGAACGCTACAAGACAGGCGTAAAGGTGATAGGGTGTTCTTTATATGGAGATTACACATGTCATTAAATGAAACCAGAGTCTGTTGAAACAAATACCTTAAGGTTTTATTTAAATGGCTCAGGTGTTTTTGATCAGCCTCTGGGGATTTCTCACTGCTGAGAATTTTCTTTTCTCATGCCAGTTTTCATTGTCTTAAACCAAAATGTTGGTGAATATCTGAATAGTTAAAGGAAAAGTGTGTTTTTTATGCACATTAAGTCCTATCACAGGGTTCATTATGGTCACATACATGGTAAATAGCAATACAATGATGAAGGGCGCAGCACCAAGAGCTGGAGCTCGTTGCTGATGTCATGGCTAGCTGAAAACAGCAGATGGGAAGGGGCACTCACCGAATCAGTCAAAAACTACATTAAACGCTCGTTTTAAAAGATGAGAAACTCACCGAATGTTTAGTTTCCTCTCATGTACTGACACTGAAACATGAAGTTAAACAATGGCTTATAAACTGGAAACAGGTCTTTCAGATGCTTCAGGAAACAAACAAACACTCGTTTCCGGGTGATGTGCGGTTGTTTAGATTTGTGTTATATTGTTGGATCATCCGCGAGACGTGACTGAACAAATGGCAAGTTTCCTGTGTGTTAAAATGAGCATTTATTGTGCTTTTTGATGGACTTGGTGAGTGCCCCTTTCCCTCTGTTATTTCAGGACTGCAGCCCTCATCATAATATCACTATTTACCATGTATATGATCTTAATGAACCCTATGACTAATGTGCAAAAAACTGAGCTTCTCCTTTGAATGAATCAACAGGCAACACAAAAATTCAGAGACAGACATGAAATTCAAAATGTGTGTAACTGTAGTTTTATTTCTTCATCTACAGGTGTGTGTAAATAACCTACGCTGTTGCTCTTGTGTTTAGGAAACATCATCGGCTCTGGGATTTTCATTTCCCCTAAAGGCGTGTTGGAGCATGCAGGCTCAGTGGGGCTGTCGCTCATTGTCTGGGTTTGTGGAGGAGGGATCTGTACGCTGGGGTCCATGTGCTATGCTGAACTGGGCGTCACCATCCCGAAGTCTGGAGGAGACTATTCATATGTGACAGAAATCTTTGGAGGCCTGGTGGGGTATGTACGGTTGTTTCTGTCCGGGTGTCCTTTTTTAACACTGCAGTGGTTTTGAAACGTTTCATGTTAAGTTTGAAGCAGCTCTGTTCACTTGGTTTGCATTATAATGCAACAAACAGTCTGGGGTCTGCACACAAAACAGTTTAATAGGACTGCCTGTCTGGGACCATTCAGCTCTGCAGTTCTCATGACTGTCATGGGGTCATGTGACGTAGCTGATCATAGAGCAGTACTGTAAGTCTGAGAAGGTCAGATGTGCCCTTGCTTTGCATGCCTGCTTGTGTCTCTGTTTATGTTTATTTACAGGTGAAAACTGAGACATTGGTGCACCATGAAAACAACACAACTAAAATTGTAAACATCAATAAAAATTCACTTCCATACGAATCTTTTTTCTTATCTCCATCGATTGAAAATTGTAACTCAACATTTTATTGTCAGAAAAAGCAACTGTTGCCACCTTTTTTGGCATGACTAAATAATCACCTTTACAAGATGACCGTGAAGTATATGAACTCTCTTTGATAACACTCAGAGACTTAGGCCTAGTCAACAAGTGCACGAGTATTTTGAAAAACTGGTTTTTCTGCCTTCATTTCAAAATGAAATCCACAAGCACTGTTTTGTATAGATCTCCATCCACATGAAATGCAGAAACATGTTGTTCAGTGCTGTTAGGAGCACGCCAGACCAACAGGCATCGACATAACCCAAACCCTTATGCCATGTTTGCCAATCAGAAATCTGAATAAAGTTTGTAAATAACTGTTTGTTAGGTCAACAACAATAACAACAGTAACAGCAGTGACCTTCATGACCTGTTCTGATGCCTCTGTTCCTCAGCAGAGTGGAAAAGTAACTTTACAGTTATGTGTTAACATGTCAAAAGACATCTTAGCAAGTTTAAAACAAGCACTTTCTTGAACACGTCTGCGATTCCACATATTCTGCTCATCTTGTATGTAAACAAAGTGGTGAAGCATTGCACACTCAGTTGCCGGAGCTTTCCAAAAGCTCTGTTTATGGTGGCCCAAACGTCGTTTGTGTGTGGACCAAAGGCCGAACCACGTAGAAAAAGTTTTTGAAAATATTCGTGCACGTGTTGACAAGGCATAAGCAGACAGGCACTGTGGCAATCACTGCAGGTTTGTGCAGTGGTGTGAGATCATTGACCCATTTGCAAATGCAGATGAAAGTCTTTGCACTCCCTCTTGGCAGGGCTGTTAAGCTCTGCTCGGCCTGATTGGTCAATCAGATGATCGGCTTCCACAGCGTGATGTTGTGTTTATTTCTCCAAAAGTTGAGTGCGTTTTCACCGCAGAGTGTTTTTTGGTCCGTCAGAGTCTACCCACTGTTGGGGAGTGGAGCACACTGTCTCCTGTTCATTTTGTTATTTTCCATACGGGCAGGAGACTGTAAGATGCTTTCAAATGAACTGATTCTTTAAGTATTATTGTTAACCTTTTAAAATTAACAGGCGGTTTAGCACTGAGTACATTGGAGCAAGAGACTAAAAATCATGCCCCCTTTTCTATTCATTCAATCAGTTTTGATAAGAAAATCTATTTGGAAACAAATCTTTAACCCAAGAATCAGAACACACAGAAGAGAGAAAGTATGGAGTTAGTAACATGCACTGGGACAGCAGTTAGAGTAGAAGAGAGAAGCTGAGGAGCTCAGCTCAGAATCATCCACTTCTGAAATGTGATGCATCTAAAAATCTTTTTTTTCCCCCACCACTACCAGACACCTTGTTGCTAGTTGAAAAGAAAAAAGCTAGCCACTGACATGTACTATTAAAATGGTATTGATTATCTACTGTACATCAGAGGATGAAACTCCAGGTTTTATGGCTTTTCTTGCTTTAAGTTCCTGTGTTCTATACACTGTAAAACTCCAGGCAACGCTGGTTTTAGTCTGTATTTTCAACACTGTAATGTCTGTTGTTAACTCCCTTACTGGTGGTGCACACTACTTTTCAAATATATTGTCCAGTAACTTTACTAGTTTTAACTTACAACTAAATATATCTTTGAAAGCCCTGAAAATTTTCTGTTTGTAAGTGTATAATGCATCTGATGGTAAGGAGTTTTACCTAAGATATTATCGAAAAACAATGTTGATTTTGAGAAAAGGCAAAATAATCTCATAAGAAGGGCTGCTTGTTCTTTGTGTTCTGCTCCTGTAGCTTCTTGTTGTTATGGAGCGCCGTCCTCATCATGTATCCGACCACGCTGGCTGTCATCGCGCTCACATTCTCCAATTACGTCTTGCAGCCAGCCTTCCAGAACTGCCTGCCTCCATACATTGCCACAAGACTCCTCGCCACCATCTGTATCTGTGAGTCACACGTGCACACACACACATGCAGATATGAGTCTTTTTTCTGACTTTGTGTTAACCCTCTGAATCCCATGGTCTCCCACCGGGTCTGAAAAATTTTTGTTTTTAAATTATTGCCATAAATAGGCTACATCACTCTTCATGGCCTCTTTAAAAAACTTTAAAAACCGTTTAAATCGTCAGATTTTCACGTTTCCAGTGGTCATTGAACATCTCACGCGACGTCTGACACAGAACCAAATCTGAGCATAAATCTTAAATCTCACTTAAAACTGTGACTTTTCATCAAATTTGCTTTATTCCTCATGTCTTCTTTAAAAATCTGCCAGAAACAAAAAGTTTGCTCTGTAAAAAAAAAAAAAAAAAAATTCTGCATTCCTTTGTGCACTCGAGAAGCCACAAATGATTCAGATAGGCCCTCCTCTCGCCTCTCTAAGTTTCATGAGCGCAGTGAACCCTGAGCGCTGCCTGGCAGGATGCCTTATGCAGCCTGAATACGGGCTGCAGAATTACTCCTGCATGTATGTAGAGCCACCACAATATTTTTCCTATGTTCCTCAGACTTGAAGGCACCTAAAAATATGTTGCATATACTGATTCCTTTTTTTTGTTGTTGTTGTTTTTTTGTTTTTGTTTTTTGTTCCCCCAATTTTTGTAAATAAAAAAAATCTGAGAAATTCACTGTTCAATTTTTCTTTTTCTTATGATTTAGGGCATTATAACTTTGTTACACTGCACAGGAGACATTGAGTTACTGTTTTCTCCTGCCATGTTTGTCCTGAATCCATAGAGGTGCAGGACTTTATATTGCAGTAAAATATGAGCCCACAGTGAGTAAAAATGTGACAGAAGCAAAAAAAAACTGCCTGGGATCCTGAGGGTTAATGTAGCTTTAGTTTCTATAGCTTACCATTTTTTCTTTCTGCTTAGCCACTACAACTGCTGCTAATGCTAACCACATGTTCCTTATGTTGATCCCAAACACACAGAAACTTGAAACACATGAAGTCCTGTGCTGTGGTGAATTGTTCCAGAGTAGCTTCTTTTCTTTAAGTATAAGTTCAGATGCCACAGGGAAGAGGGACTCTTTAAGTCTGAATTTCAAGTAGTAAAACTTGGCAGAATTTCTCCCTCAGGCTTTTAAAAAGCAGTCAGTCATCATGTGCTTTTTTAAACATGGTCATACTCACTGTCAGCTCAATCCAACATTACATGTTGGGTTCTTTAACACACAGTTGCGCTTCATTTCTTTAACCTTTAGAAGTGTGGAGTGTGTAATCCAACCTGGTAGCTGAGAATATGAAACCTTCCACTAATGGCATTCAAACAGCAAATTTAAAAGCTTTCATTAACTACGTTTAGGTACAATCACTACTGAGTTACGTCTGGGACGCGGAGAAGCAGATTTAACTGTAAACAGATGTACTTTCATATTTGGTAAGAAAGCAGCTAAGTGTATGTCTGAAACTGTTGGGCTATACCAAAAAGGAAACAAATGACCTGAATGGCTTCGTATTAAACAGAATTTATGTGTCTGTTTTATTAGAAAGCCATAGACAAATGTTTAAGCCCTGATTTGAATGAGCTGACGGTTGTAGCAGACCTCGGGTATTCAGTGAGCTTGTTCTACTTCAAGCTGCTTCACCTTGCCTGCTTCTGATCCTGCTAAATGCGGAGTAAACCTGTCGCAGATGACCTGAGGGGTCTGAATGCTTCATAACGCACAAGTAACTCTTCAGGCCTAAGACTGTTAGTGCTTTATAGACGAGTAAAAGAACTTTAAAGTCTATTGTTTGACTTAAGCCTGGCACACTAAAAGATTTTTAAAATCTTAACCGATTTTGTAAACGTGAGAGACCCCACACATGATGACAAATGATGACAGATGTAACAGTTGTGTTCTTACAGTGTGTGGTGTCCCATGAGATGACCGGCACAGCACAGCACACACTAAC
>JAPQLA010000001.1:5650578-5660823 GCA_029822935.1 Naso vlamingii | reverse complement strand
ATCACTACAATGCACCTGATCAGTGACTTACTATGATACTATTGACATAATATAGTTAAATTAATTATAGTCCCACTGACTTATGATGGACTTTCATTGGTTCTTCCTGACTCGATACATTGACTTGAAATACTAAGTTGCCCCCAAACAATTGTGGTCAAATTTGTATAATAATCAGACTGAAGTTGTGGCACTCTGACCTGAACACCGTATGCCAATTTACTGTGTTGCAGGACTATTTGTTTTTAGGGCTGTCAAACAGTTTTTCTAAAAAAATCACAATTGCAGAATCCTTGTAGTTAATCGCGGTTAATCGCACTTTTTAATGCATGTTTAAAATTACATTGTTTTGCTTTTCACAACAGTTTTTAAGTCCTTAACAATGTAAAGCAATGTTTACCAGTGGAACTTGACTGGGAATCTAATGCAAACTGGAGTACATCTCTTGCGTAAGTCTGGTGCATGTAGTATTGTCTTTTCAGATGTGGATCTTAAGTAATGATGCAAGACTCGGGACTCAGTGGATGCTGTTTTGTGTTTCTTTACTCATGCTCTCACACCAACAACAATACATCTGGTGTGTGTCTACATAACTTTCCAGGCCTGCACAACTGTGTTAAAGTGTGCTTCACCACATTACAGTGCAGTAACAAGAAAGAGATGAGCAAAAAAAAAAAAAAGAAGAAGAAGAAAGAAAGAAAGAGAGGCAGAGCTCGCTCAGGGCTAATTAGCGTGTAATAAGTGCTAGCCTGCATCTGCCTTAAGTCATCAGATAAACTTTCTAACAGCTCTAAAGTGCTAATCTGAGTCTAATAATAACATTGCAAATAAACAAGCAACATTAAGCACACAGGACCATTTAGAGTCATTGGAAAGTTTACCTGACGACTTTAGGCGGAGGCAGGCTAGCACTTCCCATTAACTACCAGTGTTTGAGCTAAACTACTTAACCGTTGGCGAGCTCTGCTCATCTCTTCCTTATCACTGCATGTGCAGTCAAAAGAATGGTGTCTGTCTTCTTGTCTGGAAGGGAGGGAGGCAAATAACAAAAAACCCCAAACCAATCAGAAGCGTATTGTTGTCTTTCTTCTGCTGGTTGGATGCAGGAAACTGCTACAGTGGCTTGACTAAGAGGGCGTCGAAGGGGCAGAATAGCAGCACACAATTAACGCAATTAAAAAATAATACGTTAATTACAGCATTTTTATTGATCGCGATTAATGGGTTAACACTGACAGCCCTAGTTTTTATGTGTATTTGAATAATCTTTTACAGCCCTTTCATGTAAGCATGTTGTACATAGAACAGGGTTGAGGCCAGGGGCCTTTTAACATGAAGAAACCGCAAGCTCAACCATGGGCTGAACACGCCGCATCCTTTTCCAGCCCAGCAGATGCTGGGGATTCCCGCCCTGCATCAAATCCACATTAAGGACTCACTGAAGACGTCATTTACATCTGTCTGCCAAGTCCAGGTGCTGTTAGCTCAGTTGAGATCTGTAAATAGTATGTAAAGAAAAAAAAACTTCTACAAATGCGCCAGAGACTCCTGCAAAGATGACATTCCTCAGACGTGTTGTGAAACATTTACATACTGTACCATTGATAGGTGTACCTCTGTGTTTTGTAAAAGTGTTAATTTGTACAAGAATAACAATGTAATTCCTTATTAAATATAGCGACCTTTAAGCATGATTATTTTATGATACTGTAAGTGGGTGTTGTGTCTTTAGTTCTTTTTATCAAGAGGCATCATCAGGTATAAAACAACATGGTAAACATGTTAGCATGCAGACATTAGCGTTTAGCTAAAAGGCTCAGCCTGTATTTACAGCCTCACAGAGCTGCTGACTTGTTTGTAGACTGTAGTGCAAAAAATGTAAATTAAAAAAAGTACTATCCTAAAATAGTGAATAAATAGTTTGCAACCAGTACTATGGTAGCTGTAGTGCTGGCAATTGCATTATTTGGCTTCAAGAAGTAGGGATGCACGATATTGGATTTTTGGCCAATATCCGATATGCCAATATTTTACAACTCATTTTACCAGTAATCGATACAGATACCGATACCAATACCGATATATATGTGCATTTTTTTCCCCACACCTAATTGTCTATATCAGCCATTATTTTGCTGATGAGAGCAATTCTGATCATGAAATAAACACCAGGCTTTACAAAACGAGTCTGTTGAAAACTGAGTCGACTTACACGGTATTTTACACGTTATTTAAAGAGATTTGTGGAGTCAGATGAGAGACTAAGAACGCTCACACAGCCATCATGAACACAGTGGAATTTACACACAGTATTATTATGCAGACTCTGACTGTGTTGGCCTGCCGGCAAATGCAGGCATAAAATACAAAGCTTAAAATGATGTGATATTCATTCCTTGTGCAAAAGAAGAAAAATACTTGAACTGACGTTCTGTAAAACATGTCATATTTATTTATGACAACTGCTTTTAAACAAAACTAGATACTTCAAACTGGATGATGCTCCCCCTCAGACAATCAGAACAAAACCAACAACCAGGGCAAATTTAACCTGTGTCACAAGTGACAAAGTCAGTAAACATGACGTCTGTCCACAGGGAACCTGGGAAACATGGCGCTGACTCGGGCGTTTAATCAAGGAAACAGAAGCCTGATTACTTATCAGTTACTGTATTGGTGGATCTTGGCGGGCTGGCCAACAGCCGATAGTTCATTTTAAAGCCAATATCAGCCCATACCGATAACATGCTGATAATGTTGTACACCCCCAACAAGAAAAAAACTTATGATATAGCACACTGATAAATCAATAAATGATAAACAACTTGAAGTTTATTGGTTGCAGGCACAAAAAAGCAATGACTAACAAGCAGAAGTCTCTACAGGGTTTTTGTTCAGCAAACCCAACAGCATCTTGTTAGCATTTCTCTGTCAGCACAATATATATAAATATAGTTCTTAAAATGAGTAAAATGCCTTTATACAAACTCAGCATCATATGTTGACTTTAGCCTTTGACGGAGAAGAAGCTTTCAAATCAAACAGTCAGGAGAGGGGAAGCTTTTATGAGACAACCTGGCCTTGGTTCAGTGTATTTACCTGCTAATTCTCTGAAAAGTACAGTTACTACTCTGTGACTGTAGTAAAGTGGAAAGGGTTTGATTATTTATATTAGAGTGAGTAACACACTGACAAAACAGTTTAGATGTCAACGTGACTTCTGGCCAGCAGTTTATCACAACTATGAGAAACCAGCAAACCGCAGAGTACGGGACAGAAAACCTCGATTCTGACTAATGGTAAGTAGAATACTGTCAGCTGCAGTCTGAAAGTGATTATTAAAGCAAGACTTTCACAGATTATAGTTTAAATAAACAGGTAAATACACTGGAATGAGGTTATTAAGAAAAACAAATGGTCTTTTGCTCCCTCCCCTGCCATGATAATCCCAGAGATTCCTGATGTAGTAGTGCACTTTAATGCCAGAGCACACAATCACATCGACAGCTGTGTCCAGACAGACAAATCTAACCTCTTCAAGCATGTACACCACAGCTGTAGTTCATGAAACTCTACATCATATTTACAAGAGCAAAGAAAAACCATTAAGGCATTTTGACACACTTCTGTACATTACAAAGCAAGTGAGCACATACTTTCTGCAGGTATGTGATTTTTAGCGTAACTATTTCACGTAGGGTCAAATGAGGACAAGTCTTTGACCTTTAAAGGGATAGTTCACCCAAAAATAAAAATTGCGTCATTACCCACTCATTCTCATGCTGATAAATCAGGATTAATTTTTTTTAGTCCAGAAAACACAGTCAGTACGTTCACATGCACAGTTGGGTCGTTTGATGGGACGGCTGTCCCTGTCCCAGTATACAAGTGCTGAGGGAGAATAGATTTATTGTCTGACTCCACTGCAGTAGGCAGCGATATGCCCCATTCAGCTGGCTGCTATTTGACCTTTTTCTGGTTAGCCAAACAACCGACAAACATGTTAGCAAGCGGCCAGCGGAATCCATGTCAAACGGTGGAAACATTAACGACTTCACAGCGCTGTGTACTTCATATTTACACATCATTTTTGGCGCAGATTCAATGCACACTTTCCCTCGTGCTTATGGGATTCCTGTTTTCTCCCCGGCTTTCTTCTACAAATTTATGCTGTTTGAGTTCAGGGTCAAAGACGCCGCGGGGACTTTTGATCACGCGCAGATTGCTGAGGCCAGCCCGGGTCCCGTTGAGGTATATACATGCAGGAGTAATTCAACTTCCAATCGCATTATGTGGGTGTGTTAGCTTGACTTTGTTATTTGATTTAGTTCGATTTCTGTCGAACTAACATGTTTACATGCATTTTAAAAGTCCAGTTTTAGCCAAACTAACACAATACATCGATTTTCTCTAACATCATGTAAACATACTGAGTGATGGAGTTTCACAGGAAAATGGCGTTGGAGTAATCTACCAAACCACTGAGGTGAATAGTGACCAAGTTTCAAACGTAAAAAAAAAAAAAAAAAACAGCAAAAAAGAAAGAGAGAAACATAATAAAATCATTAAATGTCTCCATGCTGCTCGTCCACAATAATCCAAGTGTCTTGAAGCCTGGACATGCCAAGTTCTTTTGAAAAACATCACTGACACCAAATTTTAGCCTCACTGTTCATTGTAGCTCCTAACATGGCGAACACAGACCTGTGTTTACCAGACTTGCCCTCCAGTTGACCCCACAGATAGACAAACTCTTCTCGCTCCCTCCTCAAGCTGCTGGGCGAGCCTCAGACGGTGAACACGGCTCCCTTCTTAAGAGCTAGTCACACCAAGAAGCGTCACTAGAAAGCATCGTCAGCAAATCCATCATTTTCAGCTCAAGGCGCAGAGTTGACTGAAGCAGCCAATTAAATTAAGTAGGAGGCGGGCTTTAACACTCACCACGTTCTTCCTGTTTTGTTTCTGGGGGAATAGTAGCAGAAACAATAGGATATAGGCGAACAGAAAGAATTAAATATTGGCTGTATCTTCGTACAGACACTCTTCCAAGACGTTTTTAGAGCGGCCATGCTTGTTGCGATGCCCTTGGTGTGATCGGCTCTTTCAGAGCTGCAGGCTACAGAAAACAGTGAGGCTAAAAACTTGGCATCAGTGACGTTTTTCAAAACAACTCGGTATGTTGAGGCTTCAGGTCACTTGGATTACTTCGGACGAGCAATTTGGAGGTATTTTACGCTTGAAAACTTTTTTCTGTGAAACTTCTGCAGTGTTTTGTTGACTAAAAAAACAACTTTCCATCTGCATTAGGGCAAGTAGATAATGACTGAATTTTCATTTTTTGGTGAACTCTTTCTTTAATAACCAGGTGCAAGGAAAAACAGAGCACAAAACATGCAAAACTAGGAACAAGTACACTGATTTTATTTCTACAAATCTCAAAGAAAGGAACAGGAGTCAGAAGAGATCACTAGAAAGGTATTACTTGTGAAGGAGGTATGGAGACATCTCTATTGGCACGTAACATGAAGCAGCTGCAGCACAAAACTTCTATAAGAACAAAGCACATGAGGGAAGCGTGGCACATAGAGCTCACTTAAAGAAAAACAGCAAGAAAGCTCATGTGCAGAAACTGAAAACTGCAGCTAAAAGCAACCAGTGTTTGTGGTGATCTCTTAAACTCTCTTTATCTACACTGGTAGTCTGACTTTTCTGTTTAGTATCAGTATCCTGCAGTAAAAGAGGCAGAAATTCATTGATTTCAAGAAAGTGATTAAAGTGATACATTCTTTAGAAGTCCAGCAGTGACTGGTGAAGGGTGACCAGTGTCACACCTCGGAGACAAGCCGTACAAAATATCAAGAGACGCCGTGCTCAATCACTGTCAACGTTCATCAAGGCAGAGAGAGAAATATAAAGTAGAACTGGTGCAGGTCTCCACTGACGACTCAAAAATAGAAGTCTTTGTTTTAACATCCTGTTGTAGAAAATCCCACAGTATGGATATGAATCTCTAGTGGAACATACCCACAGTTCAGATGTCCGCAGTGCCCGGTGTGCCGTCAGCAGTACTGCAGACTGCAACACACGATCAATATTTTGAGGGGAAACATTTCCCAACAGTCCCTGCACATTCTCATAAATCACTGCACAGAAAGTCAAGTTCATTCAAGTGAGGAAAGGCTTCGTTTAGAGGAAAGTGGGTTTGATTTGAGGAGGACGAGGGGCTGAGCAGAGTCACAGGCAACATACTTGGACTCACTCAGTTTCCATCACAGTTTGGCTTTTTAGAACTGACAACATATCAAGTTTAAAATGCTAAAATCGACAAGTGTTTGATACAACTTTCACAACATTTAAAAGTTCATCATGATTCTTAAAATGAAGTATCACTGACGAAGAATAGCATTGAAAATGTAAAGTATATGATAAATAACTACTGATACAAGTTTGGCATAAATGGCTGCATGACACAGCACATTAGTTGGACATTTTCAGGAAATAGGCCTACACTTGTCCTTCGGCTGAGAGAAATGAGAGAATCGATATTACTCTGATAACTCACAGATGAGCTAGTTAGCATAGCTTTGCGCAAATACTGCAACAGGGGAAACATCTTGCCTGTCTCTGTCTGAAAAAAAAACAAAATCTGCCTAGCAGCGTTGATGAAGCTCATAAGCTTCCTTCAGACCAAGCTATGCTAGCTGTTTCACCCTGTTTGCAGGATTTGTGCTAAGCTAAACTTAGCTAACTAGCTGCTGCGTGTAGCCTTACATCTGACAGTTATAAACTTACTCTCCACTGGAAAACAAATAGTAAAATTTCCCC
The DNA here is from genome assembly GCA_029822935.1 of Naso vlamingii. Classification (NCBI taxonomy): domain Eukaryota; kingdom Metazoa; phylum Chordata; class Actinopteri; order Acanthuriformes; family Acanthuridae; genus Naso; species Naso vlamingii. Next base: position 5,653,998 of record JAPQLA010000001.1, on the reverse strand, counting down.
AACTGTCAAACATTTGCGTTTAAAAAGTGAGCTTGAGACCTAAGTTTGGTGATATTTTACAGTTTTTTTAATGGTCAAAAAATGACAAAGACCAAAACCAACAATGTATTAATCTTACAAACAGGTACTGTTTGTGTAGCTTGATATAGCGTATTCATCTGTGTATCACAGAGCTCATCTGTTCAGAAATTCTGAAAAAAATAAAATACTTACTTTTGCACCAAATGTGTACGGAGCCTGGGAGATGACATTAATATGCTTTTATTATTAAACACACACAGGCTTTCTGTTTTGCACACCTGTTTTAGAACTTGCACGCCAGTCTTTATTAAAATACATACGTGAATTAGTAATCTGCATGTGCGCTTTCTATGTCACCCGCCTATTTTAGAAATTGCACATGCGTTTTATAAAATAAAACCATACTGATGTCAACTACCGGGCTCCGGAAATATGTGTTAATCCACACATTAAAATAGTCCCCAAATAAATGTACTATTCCCTCTTTAAAAAGGCTTAGGACTCTGTTGTTTTGGGTAATGACTGAGTCTTTATATAACTGAAATTATGAAGCTGGGGTGGTGTGTGTGTGTGTGTATGTTTTTTTCCTAAAACACATGTCCTTTTTTTAATTCGCGCGCACGTTTTATAGATCGCACGCGCTTTTTATATATTGCATGCGCATTTTACTTCTATTTCGCAAGCTTATTTTACTAAAACACGCGTGCGTAAAACCTGCGCGTGAAATACAAAACACATCCATGTCACTTCCTGGGCTCCCTGTGAAGGTATATTCACACCTGATAAAGTCATTAAGTATTGTGAGATGGACAAATGCAACATTTTGTTTTTGGCCTTTTCATGTAACTTGTTGATAATAACAAAAATCACAAGTATTGCCAGCTTTATCATTTACTGCAACAGCCAATCACGACCTTCTAGAAATATCATACAATAATAAAAAGTAAGATTACCTACTATAATGAAGGGGGAATGGGATGAGAGAGGGGGGAAGAACTGATCAGATAAATTCAGATGTGATCAATCGATAGGCTTCTGTGGTTCACAGTATACAGCGGTGCATAATGGCTCTGGTTAACCACACAAAGGCTGCTTTGGTGTCGGTACAACATGTTGCCAATATTGTCATGGTTCTGGTGGTCAGAAGTGAGCCTGATTTTCTGGGACAGGCTCGTGTTGAATTTATGTCAGACGGGTTAAACTGGGGTGTCGGGGGTGTTTGTTTTTATTGTGAAGCTCCTGTTTGATGAAGGAAGTTACTGTACAACACAGACCAGAAGCACTACCAACGCTGGTTTTATTCATCTTAGGCAAGGACTCCACATGCACAATTTTGTGCATATGCAGATATTTCTGCAAAGCATTGAATGGACATGAGCTAATTTCACTTCACTGCACGTGTTCAGTGTGGAGGAAGAACAAGTCTCATCTCTGGGATTCACAACGACACATTTCAAGGACACTTTAGTGGAGCAGATATTGCTGACACCGGGTCTCTGCAGCGTGAGGGGACTGACCTCTTCAGCATGGTGTTGTCTCCCTCCCTGAATCTCCTCCCTCTTCACTGAAGGTCCTGCTGAACCTGTGGAGTCTGCTCTTGCCCTCCCTCCTCCTCTCATCCCTGCGGCTTATTTCCCTGCTTGGCACTGCCACAGTGAAGTGGTGATCGCTGTCCTCTGCTTTGACAGAAGAAGACGAGGCTTCAGAGGGCGAAGTTACCTCCAGCCCCTGGGAGTGAGGGCAGGGTGTGGATGTCTGGGAGCTGTTGGGATACACAACGGGTGAGATAGGGGACAAGGGACCCAAGGGAGAGTAACGTCTTAAGGAAACACCCTTTAGGTTCACAGCGAGCTCCAGAACCAGTTTCCTAGATGCCCAGGAGTTGCATGGGAGAACAGAGGCTTCCTGTGGAGTAAGAGGGGGTCCACCATGTGCTGAAGACTCATTCTCAACAGGGGTGGAAGGCTCAGACTGTGGGGCCCTACTGACAACTGCTGGCACCTCCTCCTCAGGACTGCTGTCCACTGACTGAAAGGAGAGAGGTGACGCAGGGCTCTCCGGCGTGCACGACTGCAAATCCATGGCAACTGAGCAGCAGGAGCCCGACATGCCCACTACATCAAAATCATCCCTGGGCCTAGATCCAGACCTGGCCCTTATCTGAGGCCCATGCACACCTGCAGTTTGGTAACTGTGGAGCCCCAGTGTGATCTGTGTGGGTCCAGGTGGGTCAAGCAGGGGGGCGTGGCCTCTGGTTCGCCCTCCACTGTGGAACAGGCGACTCCACAGATGCCCCAAACGTCGCCGAGAGAAGGAGGAGTTTGTGCGTCTTGTTGAGTGACGTCTGATCTGCCTGCGCATCGCCAAGCGCAGGTTCTGTAACACTGAGGCCTGGAAGAGGGAGAGCAGACAGACAGACAGACAGACGACAGGGAGCTCAAATATAAAGTATGTTTTACCTGAATGTCTTTAGTGTCTATAGGCTCGTAAACTGTACATATAGTCTTTTTTTTCGCCCCCTAGGGGAACCAGAGGTCTGTAGGTGGGTTGGTGAGACATAGGGACCAGTGGGTCCGCTCCATTACCGCACCAGCATATGCCTGTGCTGTGCCGAGTACGGCATTTCAGACCGTGCATACGCCAAAGTCAACATGGGCACAAAAGCTATGTTGGCTTAGCTAAATAAAATAATAATCTTTTTGTCATTAAGCCGTCATTATCTCATCAACGGTCAATGACAGAATAAACTTGTTTCGCTCTAAAATATCCATGTTTTGTTTGAGACATTGCTTCCTCCAGCCAGCAAAGCTTTTTCCCTCCAGTTAAGAGATCTGCTTCTCCCTCGCCACTTGTCATCACCTCTTGCTGGATTGTGCCACACCTGCTGGAAAAGGTGCGCACCCACTCTTTCCATGTGTCTGTGTCTTCCATTAACCAATCACATCGCATTGGGCAGGTCAGGAACCAATCACATCACATTATGCTGGTCAGGTGACAAATGTTAAGCTTTTTATGCAAATGTTTAAGTTTCTAACCAATCACATCTCATGATGAGGACGCTGGTGTAGAGGTCTATTAGAGGAGGCATCGCAGTGCAGATGTGGAAGATTCTGCATCGATGCAGAGACAAGACATCATCGAGAGTTTGCTGTCTACACAAAACAACAGACTCACAAAATACTTTCAAATACAAATACTTTCCACTAACATGCACCGTCAGTACTGACAACAGCTGAGATTTCTCAGCCGAGCTTAGCTGTTAGCTTAATTAGCTCATGCTGTTAGTGGTGCTACGATAACACTGTTAAATCTTCGGATTTTTAGAACACAGCTGGATTTACAGTTTCGCTTGTGTTGAGCTGCTGCTACCAACTCATTGTCAGCACACACAGACACACA
>JAPQLA010000001.1:5572959-5584637 GCA_029822935.1 Naso vlamingii | reverse complement strand
TAAAGTCATCAGATAAACTTTCCAACAACTCTAAACGGTCCTGTGTGCTTGTTGTGACTTGTTTATTTACCATGTTAAGATTTTTTTAGACTTAGATTCGCACTTTATGTAATTTTAGGATCAAATACGCACCGAAAGTTAACTGCGGGCGCACGAACAAAACACTACGGATGTGCTTGTAAGTAGGTCAAGAAAACAAAACGTCTGCTAAAAAATTAAAATTACGTGAAGTGCTAATCTGAGCACAAAAATAACATAATGTGGAAGATAATCAAGTCACAAAAAGCACACAGGACTTCCCACTGACTACCAGTGTCTGAGCTAAGCTACTTAGTGGTGGGTGAGCTCTGCATGTCTCTTCCTTGTTACAGCACCAGACTTATGCAAGAGACGTACTCAAGTTGGCATTTGATTCCCAGTCAAGTTATGCTGGTAAGAATTGCTTTACATTGTTAAGGATGTAAAAACCGTTGTGAAATGAAAAACAATATAATTTTAAACATGCAATAATAAATGTGATTAATCGCAAATAACCATGAAAATTCTGTGATTAATCACGATTTTTAAAAAAATAATGGTTCGACAGCCCTACTAATACATCTTATCAATCATATCAAAATAAACTTAATCACTTTTTGAACCACAGGTTTAGTCACATATTTACATATTTGTTATGTGCTTCCCACATCTGCAAACATTTTGGGGAGACAATCCTTTGACAGTTGATCTAAACACCAGTTATCACATATTTTGTTGACTTAACTGCCGCTTGAATGAGAAACAAACAGCCCCAACCAACCATTAAATTAGGCAGACGTCGCTGTCTCTGTTCAGCATTTTAAATTGATGAGAAAGTATGTGAAGGGAAATCCTGTTTCTGAATTTTCACAAAATTTCCTTCAAACAAGTTTTACAGTCCTCAGACAAAATGCATTAAATTCAGCCCATTATGACATAAAGCATAAGCGTGTAGGAGAAAATAGTGGTTATTGCAAATTAGTCCATCATTTGATATTTTTCTTGGAAAATTTTCTGGTACTGAACATCGTGATCTTGAGGCTATTTCTGTTCGTCTCTCTCTAAAGATTTTTTTTCTAAAGACTTATTGCAGACATTAAACGTCTCGGCCACGCATGCCAAACACTCTCACATTGAAGTATAGGTTCAGGCACTGAGAAATGACTTAATTCAACATGAGACTGGTATTATACATGTTCTCAGACACTTTTTGTAAAACAACTATTGTGATGCAATGTGCACCCAGATGGTTGAAGGGGTTTTAATTCTTTGGTTGTTCAGCACGCCCACTTCCTTTCCTCTGTCTGCTGCAGCTCTGTCTCTCCTCGACAGATCGTCTCCCTCAAACATTCAGTGAGACTGTGCAGCCTGTGGCTCTTCCTGCAGGGCTGCTCTGCAGCATCAAGGTATTATAACCCACTCCTATTTCCTACCGTCTCTCCAGGCTTCCGTGGGATGCCGACGAAAAGGTGGTCCAGGAAGTTGGCGCTGCGTCCGAGGCCCAGCACAGTGTAGGGCAGCTGGAGGGAGAAGTGAGCGGACTGGCTCAACTGACCGGCTGCAGGACGGGAGAGAGAGAAAGGAAAGACAACTTTTAATTTCATGAAACACTTAACCATACGGGATAACTAACGTACTTGAAGTTTTACTGTGTTTTGGTTTTATTACTATTGGATTAAATGCTGTGAAATTTCACAGACATTTCACTGTATTCATTTTATCTGCAAATGGCCTAAAGACCCAAAACTCTCATTATTTTTACTGTTTGATTCGCAAAATGTGATGCAACAACTTTAAGGCATGGAGCAAATAGTTTTTCAATTTAGCATTGGCATTAATAAAACCTCATGTTTTGAGAACAGAAAAGTGATGGATGCACGCTCTCATTCACAGCTTCTGAATTTGATGTATTAAATTTTACTTTTTTGTTGAGTAATAGGGATGGTAATTCTGAAACTAACCGTTAACTGTCAACACAAGCACAGAGGCTGTATTCTCATTAGTGTCTCTTGTTTTTCTTGCAGTTAGTTTGTAAATAAAAAAGACAATATTGATAAAGTGGATTTGATAAAGCAGGTTTGTTTTGAGAATGGACTGGAGGGAGGGAGACTCCCCAGCGAAGATGGCGAAGAGACAGGTAGAATGTCCAGCACCGCTGGTGGTATGTTCCTGTTTGGGCCTGGAGCTGAGTAAGGATCCATCCTGTCAGTCAACAAAGTGAAGCAGAGCTTGTGGAGAGGCAGCCTGGTGGCAGCCCGTCCAGATCAATGCAGTGAAAACCAAAGAGCTTGTGGTGGACTTCTGCAGGTACAAACACTAGTCTCCTACAGTAGTAAACATCCAGGAAATGGACGTTGAAATGGAGAATCAGAAGTAGGGCTGAACTGAAAACACAAGTGAAAAATATAAGAAGGGCCATGGCAGCATCGATCTGCTGAGGAGACTTGGATCTTTGGGGGTGCTGGTGGCAGTCCTGAGGCCCACTTTGACTCGGTGGTGGCATCAGCCATCCTCTTGGAGTAAGGCTGTAACGGATCAAAAACTCCTGGTACAATAATACCTCGGTGTCAAGTCAATCGTACTATATTTATTGCAATATTTAAAAGAAAAAGACAAATAAAACACCACTTAGTATAATCTAATTTGTTTATAATTGTTTTTCACTGACATTGCTTTGTCTCCTGTATAAACGTGCAAATAATTGACATATGAATTGAAAGAACAAAGATTGGACAATGATTCAAATTACCCATCCCTCAATCACAAGTTAACTGTCTACTTGGACTGACAGTCATTTCTTAATGGTAACACCCTTTTGGCCGTTTCACGAGTTCAATTTTCATTGTTTCCTTCTTCCTCCGTGAGCTGACTGAGTGTGTCTGCTGAGGCGATGAGTTTTTCACACACAGTTCAGCAGGTCTTTCCACAGCAGTGCAGGAGAAAGTGAACTTAGCTCCACTGGGCCCATTCTTTTACTTCTTCAACACATCTGAGTTTAACTTGACACTTAAAAGTTTAAGAGAACAGTTCATACATGATCTCTTTCACTGCAGCCTGCTTCTGTCTTGTTTAAAAGCATTGACAGTAAAGTCTGTGATTCGGATTGTTTTCCTTCCTTAGCACACGATGAGGCAAGTGCTACAATGGCCGATGGTCTCTGTAGTTCCCAGTTCCCTCCTCTTTGCTTCACTGCGGCTGAAACAAAACTACAATGTTTGCTTGGAAGACCTGTCGATTGATACCGTCACATGTCCACCACAGTACTGAGGCACTTTTGTCATCAAGATACCGTGAAATTAACAATACCATTACATCTCCACTATGCAGGGGTCTGCTGGGGCAGCAGCGTCGAGACTTCAGAGACTTGTTGAGAATGCCAGGTCTGTCCTGAGATGCCCCCTCGACCCAGTGGAGAAGGTGAGAGAAAGAAGGATGATGGCTTTATGTTATCCCTCATGAAGAACATGTGTTACCCCATGCAGGACACTGCGACAGCACTGGGCAGCTCCTTTAGCTACAGATTACTTCACCTGCTGTGTGTGAACGCCAGATACTGCAGGCCCTTCCGTCCCTCCTGCTGCAGTCAGTCTTAACGACACACTGCTGCCCCCTAAAACTGACAAACTCACTGTTTAAGAGTCTCAAGCCTGTGAGACTCAAGAGTGGCTGGAAGGATTCACCTGACTCTGCACACAGGAGGAGCTGAATGAGGGAGAGATTATACGAGCCAGGTGTGTCCTGTTCATGTCCCTCTGTTCCTTTAAGCACATGCTGTCATACCTGTAAGCTGTTCGATCTAATCACACTCAGTCATTTCACTCATATTAATTGTTTATATCCTTAAAGTTATGTTTACATGCATCCATATTTACAACCTAAAATATGCTACTAGATCCTGACCTCTTGTTTGAAGCTGTTTGTTAATTACTCGTGTGAAATGTGACCCTGCCCGTGGTGAGTGTCTGAGACATTCCTGAACATCAGTGGATGCCCTCAGAATCCCAAGCAGTTTTGGGCCCTTTTTTGCTTCTGTCACATTTTTACTCATCATGGGCTTTTTTTTTTTTTTTTTTTTTTCTTTTAACTGCTATATAAAGTCCTGAACCTCTGTGGATTCAGGACAACCATGTCAAGAGAAAGAGGCAACTCAACAATGTCTCCTGCACATTGTGACAGAGTTATAATGCTCTAAATCATAAAAAAACCCTTGAATTTCTCAGATTTTTAATTTACAAAATGGAAAAAATAAGGATCAGTATATACAACATATTTTTAGGTGCCTTCAAGTCTGAGGAACACAGGAAATATTTTGGTGGCTCTACATACATGCAGGAGTAATTCTGCAGCCCGTATTCAGGCTGCATAAGGCATCCTGCCAGGCAGCACTCAGGGTTCACTGTGCTCATGAATTACAGAGAGGTGAGGGGAGGGCCTATCTGAATCAGTCATGGCTTCCTGAGTGCACAAAGGAACGCAGAATTTTTTGTTTTTTACAGAACGTAGACAGAGCAGACGGTTTTTGGCAGATTTTTAAAGGAGACACTAAGGAAAAAAGCAAATTTGATGAAACGTCACAGCTTTAAGTTAGATTTATGCTTAGATTTCAGTATGTGTCCGATGTCACACATGAGACGTTCAATGACCATCGGAAACTTGAAAATCTGACAATTTAAATAGTTTTTTAAAGTTTCTGGCCATGGCGAGCGGTGCATTTATGTCAGTAATTAAAAAAAAAAAGTTTATTTCAGGCCCAGCAGTGGGCCCTGGGAATCAAATAAGTAACTGACTGATGGCAATGTGTTGATTTATGTGTTTGTGCAGAAAATCATCTATCATTCCTTCCTGTCATCCATCCATCTACCCATCTTCCACCAATCCACCTTATGTTTATGGTAAAATGGCTCTTGGATCTGTGTGTTTGAATGTGCACACCAGCTACAAATTCAATGGGGTTAGCATTTTTTAAATACAAATTGACTCTCACTAATTAAATGTAGTGATAGTTTTTTCACTTACTAATGTGTGATATAACGTTGACTAAACTGTGTAATTTCAGTATTTTCTATTTGTAAAAACTCAACTTTTGAGTCAACACGTTGGTGAAATTGTGCTTTTTATTGATGCTTCTTCTTAGCTTCTTGTTACTGAGATATCCAATTTACTGCTGTAATACTGCAAGTTCTTTACTGTGGGATTACTGAAGGATTACCGAATTTGATCCGCTATTTATACTTCTCACAGATGTGACATAATGAGTAACACCCATATACAGTATATACTCAATACAATTGACTGAATTGTCAGCTGTGTGTATAATAACTTGCTTTAGTTGTAGCTGCGACAGTCCACTCTACTGAAGGAATGATGTGAGTTTAACATAATGTAATGAGCTCTAACATAACCCATCCTGACTATGACTGACAGTGATAAGACAAAAATATACATGCAAACATAATGAGAAGGACGAGGAAGAGGAGCGGTGGAGCCAGAGGGACTGCAGTGTGAGACCTTGTGTTGTCTGACATGAAGGAGCATCATAAAAGATACAAATCAGAGTGAGACACCTAAGGCCAGTCCAACACCTCTCCTTCACCTCACACAACCTCTCTCCTCCTCCTCTCCCTCCTCATTTACTCCTCTCATCCAACTTTTAGTCTTTTGTTTCCTCTCTCTGCTCATCTCTCTCCTCTCCCACGATACATCTCTCCGATTTGGCCTTACTCATTTTGCTTTCAGTTCTTCTCATCCCTCCTGCTCGTCTCCCTTTGCTCTCCCCTGCAGCTGCTGTATCTCGCCCACGCCACCCAACTTTGCCAAGTGCAGCCGACATAAATCAACCTCTACGTGGTAAACAAAGAGAGGAAAGGAGAGAGAGAGGGACAGAAGAAGAGAGAAGAAGCCTCGAGGCAGCCAGTGATCAGAACTAATGTGGATGGACTGCGTATTGCAGGCCGAGAAGAGCACAACAGCTTTGCTTCTCTCTTTTTAATCCGTGCCCAACCTCTGTTCTGTTAAAAGAACAAGGAAAATGATTGCCCAGTTCATTTTGGGCCACCTTAGCTCAACCTGGGTCCGGCTGTTCAGCTCTCTTTAGCTTAATATTTCTCTTCTTAAATGCTCTTTCATTATGCACAAATGAAGCTGACAATTCATTTAAGGAACATCAGATGCAGGGGTAAAAATTAATCAGCAAGAATGTGAGAGTGCATAATTACCTGGAATAAAACCAGCAATGAGTGCTACACATCATAACAAAACCAGTCAGTGTTGCTGTACAAGCTTTGGCTCCATCAACTTTTACCACCTTCGACCAAAGAAAATTTCTATCAGTTGTCTCACTTTATCTCTCTAAATTTCCCTCACTTGTTACTGCTTTAAGTTTTCAGTTTTTCTTGCTTTTCACTGCTGGGTTGTGGTTTTGTGAAGAGGCAGAATAATTGCTTTAATTGCACACCACAGATAGTCAAAAAAGAGATGGAGAGAGAGAGAGAGAGTTATTGGCTGCTTCTGGGAAGAGCCGGGCACTGTTTCATGGACATCGGCTTTTTTCAGAGGAGTACAAAGCCATGGCTTCTAACAGGCACTGGAGATGAATCCTGGTGTGTCTGACATTTACTGAGAGGTGCGTGTGTGTGTGCGGGTGTGTGTATGAGTGTGCAGAATCAGAGAAATGTAACAGATCATTACGGTGGAAAGCTGTGTTCTGCCATATAAGGTTTTATTAATGATTTTTAATAATAATCTAGTAAATTTACTTAAAGTGACTACGAGGATTTTTGAAGTATTTCTGAAACAGTCTCACGATTCCTCTGATGATTCTAAATTTCCTTTAACAGCAAACGAGACCCTCAGTGAAAAGACTGATATTTTTATGTAGTTACTATTCATGCCCACGATCGGGTCCAAATCCTCGTGAACTTCGTGAATTTTGTTGTCCTGTGCAATGACAATAACATAATTATATTCTCTGCCTACGGCTGTCAGTTTGCACCTCAGCCTATAACGTTAATGCAGATGGCTGTGTAACATTAGCCTACAGAAAACAGAGGTAACAGGTCTTGGGGGACATTACTGCCACACAACTGGCTTATAACTTATTTCTCAGTCACATATAAACACATTGCCTCATCACCATCCATCCTGCCGTCTCTCTTTCACACCTTCCAAAACAGATGATGCGTTGCCGGTGTTACGTCGAGTTCTGCCTGCCTGGCACGTGCCAGCAAAGATCTTAATAACAGAAGGCGCTTGTGTCACTACTGCTTTTGTCCAAAGGGGGCGCTAGAACCAACAAAAACTGAAAGTTCCTCAGAGTCACTTTAAACAGAAAGAAAACGGAAGAAGAAGGCGACAAAATCAGATTGTTAATCATCGTTGTTTTTTAGTCAGGTCGCTGTTTACCACTTCAATTCACAGTGAAGTATCTCAACATCTGATGGATGGATTGCCATAAAATTTACTACTCATTGAGCGCTCATATTTTGTTTTTCAGTGAAATATCTGAACAACTATTGGATGGATTGGCATTTCATTATTTGGTAAATACATTCAAGGTGTCTAGAATATTAAGAACTAACATGATTCCTAACTAGACGTGACGTGAGCGACCTCTAGCTGATGAAGCGCGATACATTGTCCAGACTGACCATGAGCGACGTTGCAGAAGGAGCGGTTGAGTTGGTTTTTGACAGGCGAGGGGCGGAAATGAAAGGACGTCAGCGTCGATTTCGACCAATCAAGATACTGGAAGTGGACCAAGTGTGTGAAACTTTGCTCAAATAGAGCCAAGGCGAGCGTTATTTCCAGCAAGCGACACGTTGCTGCAGCTGTTCGCTGTCACACGGTGCCGGTTAGGACATCCTCATTGAAAAAAACAAAAGTGATCAGCTGTTCGCTCGCGTCACGTCTGGTTATGAATCAGTGTAAGGTGTCCATGCTGTCCTATTAGTGACCGAGAAGGTCAAATAAATTTTTTTTTCTGTCGAGTAAAATATTTCTACGTGTACATATTAAGTTAGTCAAAAAGAGACAAAAATGACTTAAATCATTTTCAGCCGCAGTTTGCGTTTAGTGCTGATTAGCAAATGTTTGTAAAATGTTTCTAAACCATGATGATACACGTCATACCTGATAAATATCAGCATGTTAGCAATATTTTCGTGAGCATGAGCGTTGCATGTCATTCTTATCATTCAGCTTAAAGCTCTGCTGTGCCTGAGTACAGGCTCACAGACTGCAGCAACACTGTAGATCCTTAATTCAGTTCCAAGGTGACTTGCAGCCTGATGGAGAAAACAAAATGTACAAGAATTGTGTGTATTCTAATGTACTGCATGAAAACACACACATCCCACTGCTGTGAATCTGCAGGAGATGACAAAAGTCATATCCTGGCCATTGCCATGTGTAGCCTGACAGAATAAATTTCATTACTAAGGCACAAAAACTCACAGGGAGGCTGTCAGACCTCCACAAAACTGAACCTTGACAGGAACTGTGAAGGTTAAGACCAAACTTTTCAAATCCTTTTCAAGTTTTTGTAATAAATGCCTGTGTAAGAGCAAGTTTTTAAAGGACTTTACATAGAACAGGGCTGTATGAGACCTACTCATCCTTTATCATAATTCACACAACTGAATAACTACATTATGCAATCTGTCAGGAAACCATGAGGGAACACAATGTAAGAAACTGTACAAAGTTACACAGCATAACAGCTGAGCATGCAATAGGCAATATAAAAAAAGGAAAAAAAAAAAGAAACGGATACAAACATGGACAGTGAACCCAAAACAAAAAAACACGTGAGACAACGAAGAACATGATGCTGTGGGAAACCTGACTTGGTGATGTCCAAAGAAAATAGGTCATGAAAGAACAAGCAGAACATTTCCACGCGAAGCTCTGAATAAAAACTGGAACGAAGCGATTGAAACTCAAACCTGCAACTTACGGACACCTGTTGGAATGAAGCAACATCAGCAGCTGAAAGATGAAGCCAACAGCAAAGTGCCAAAAACTGCAGTTTCCTTGAATGACCTCTCGGAGCTGGCCCCAAAAACAGGTCAAATCTCACAGACGCCAGAATGAAAATGACCAACATTTACAGCCGTGTAATCAGTCTCTGTAGTCTCTGTCACAAATTTACCCATTCATGACAAAAGTGCACAAGGTTAATTTTTATCAAACTCACTTAAAAGCTTAAAGTTAAGCGTAACTAAGGGCATGAACACTTTAAGTGGCAGCTGTCTGCCAGGCGTCACCTCAACTCACTCAAGTCACTGAACTAGCCTCTTCATATCAGACAAACACTGCAGCTCGCTCTGCCATGAATGCTACTAACACAGTCCAAAAGTCCACCCATGATTCAGCCATTTTTGGATTAGATGGGAGCAAGGTTATAACAGTTTTGGATTTTTCATTAGTTTTTATTTTTATTTTGTTTCAACTTTCATTTTTCAATTTCAGTTTAGTTTTTATTACTTTTAGTCGTTGCTGCTTTCTCCTGACTTAAGCCCTCGCTGCCATGATGCCTGCTGGGCTGGTTTACGTTACCAGGAGAGGAGCGTGGAGCGACTGGCAGTCTGCCATGCCACAGGGGTGGAGGAAGAAGGAACACAGATCTTCATCTCTATCCATCCAAAATACTGTGACAAAAACTAAGAATATTTTCTCCATACTTTTACTTTCTTTTAGTTAGATCTGTAAAGCTACGATACAGTTTTAGTTATCTTTTTTTTTTTGGAAAGCTTTGTTTTTATTTTTACTTCAGTTAATGAAAATGTTTTTTCTACTCTAGTTGTCGTTAGGTTTCGTTAACAAAAAAAACTTGGATGGGAGTTGGGCAGAGTCAGACACTGCCAAGATGGCAAAGGCTGGAGCTGACACACTGAGCTAACCAGTAACTCTCCAGAAACCTGTGAGTGATGTCACAGTCTATGGAATAAAGTCAGAACATGTTGGGTAGGGCTGTGAGAGCTGCTGGATTTGACCAACTAAACCTACTGACTAACAAATGCCAGGCAGCCTGGTAAGGGTTTGAAATTCTTAGGTTTCAGTTTTGCTGTTCATGCTGAGCAACACTGCAACAGCACCTGTCACCATGAAGACCCTGAATCCACTTCATCTGCTCCTGCTGTCTTATGTGACATGGAGGGGCCTTTACAGTAAAGCCAGTTCTTGTTGTTGATATCTACCAATCAAATGCCAGACAGACTAACCGGGCATTGACAATCACACAGAGGAAAGCACTGAAGTGTTACCGGGTTTTATTTTGAGATAGATCCAGCAGAGGAAGCTTTAAAATCAGTTCACAGACACTCGGTGCTTCACACTCAACCCCATCCATCGGCGTGCACAGAGACGGATTTTTGAGGGGGCTGGACCTTTAAGTCTTGGTTTGATGTTTTTGACAGACTGCTGCTCTCTGTCAGGTGGATGGCTCGCCTCAGCCACTCAGCAGGGTGGAGTGGGTCTGAGTATGTGTGTGTGTGTGTCTGATGGAGGATCAAGCAGGGTTACGTTGCAGGCAGGGAGCCTGGCTAAGCGTCTGCTGAGTGCAGTGTGTGTGTATGTGTGTGTGTGTGTGTATAGACGGACTCAGAAATGTGGCCACGGCTGGAGCAAAGCCATTTCACAACATGGGAAGTCTGGCAAAGGGTATTATGCAGAGCAGTGTATCGGAGTGTCTCTGTTTTGTGTGTGTGTGAAATAGTCGGTTTGTGTGTTTTTGTCCTATCTCCCTAAAGCAGAGCTGGTGGACGCCTTGGCAGGGAATTCCACCCTATACACATGACTGACAGACTACAATCCATCTGTAAGAAGACAAAGCAGATTCAAAGCAGCACAAGCAGCCTGCCCTGGTGTATGTTAGACACACAAACACTCAGAATCCTCCCCCCCCCACACACACACACACCTGATCTGATTTTTTTCTATTAATCCCAGGGCCCGCCAGCAGGCCCGAAACATCACCTTTTTAAAAAATTATTGCCATTAATATGCCACTTGTCATAGCCAGAAACTGTAAAAGCTGCATAAATTGTCAGATTTTCAAGTTTCCGACGGTCATTGAACATCTAAGGTGTGGCGTCTGACACGCACCGAAGTCTAAGCATAAATCTAACTTAAAACTCTGACTTTTTCTCAAATTTGCTTTTTTCCTCATGTTTCCTTCAAAAATCTGCCAGAAACAAAACATTTGCTCTGTCTACAATCTGTAAAAACGAAAAAGTTCTGAATTCCTTTGTGCACTTGTGAAACCATGAATGATTCAGACAGGCCCTCCCCTCGCCTCTCTGTAATTCATGAGTGCAGCGAACCCTGAGTGCTGCCTGGCAGGATGCCTTATGCAGTCTGAACATGGGCTGCAGAATTACTCCTGCATGTATGTAGAGCCACCAAAATATTTTCCTGTGTTCCTCAGACCTGAATGCACCTAAAAATATGATGTATGTACTGATTCCTTATTTTTTCAGTTTGTGTCCATGAAAAAATCTGACAAATTCAAAGTTTGATTTTTCTTTTTTTATGATTTAGAGCATTATAACTTTGTTACACTGCACAGGAGACATTGTTGAGTTACTTTCTCTTGCCATGGTTGTCCTGAATCCACAGAGGTGCAGGACTTTATATTGCAGTAAAAAATGAGCCCACAGTGA
>JAPQLA010000001.1:5504125-5515486 GCA_029822935.1 Naso vlamingii | reverse complement strand
GAGGGAAAACCAGCGGACATTTTCTCTGTGAAATATGACCTGGTTTTATTAAGAATGCTGCACAAAGTGTTGCTTTAAACAATCTGACCACATTCATCTTTATTTTAAGAAACATACTCTACAGCTACCCTAGCCATCTCCTTGTATCATATAAATTGCTGACAGGCAGCAGACAAGAGCTTTAAATCCAGAGTTTGAGGACTGGAGGCTGTGACGCAGCTCATCCTGACAGTCTGTGACATTAGTTCAAGTAGTGTCAACAGTTTAATTGGAGGCGATCAGTGAAATTTAATTTATGATGGTGTGCTTTAAATCACTTAGATGTGACTCACCACCAGTTGGCCATGTTTTTCAGAAAGTGAAAAACTTTTTTCCATTAAAAAAATGTATATAATAATAATAAGTCACAAGAAACTACAATTCTATTTTTCTTCTGATTATTTAACTTATCACTATGCTTTTCTCACTAACTCAGCACTGTGTGTTTTTTACTCAGTGAGGTAACATAGATGAGCAGCAGATGCAGAATGGTACGGGTGAGACAGACTGACAGGCGAACCTTTCTGAACAAACATTTCTTCTGCTTTATTCACAAATACATGTTTACACCGTGGAGTGAGACAGAGGGAAGAGACGAGGACAGAGATGTTTTTGTGATCCTGCTGGGTAAGCAGAGGTTATCTGCATTTTTCTGCTGCTGTCAGATATTTTCTGTCCTACAGCCTCAAGAGTTTTACACATGTTTGAGTGTGTGTCGTGCGGATGTGCCACATCTCCCTAAGGCTTTTCTTGTGTTGTTGTTAATTCACACACTTTCCAAATACACTTGTGACGTCTTAGGATGCATCTCAGCGGAAAATAACAGTTCCAATCACTGGTCTCTGTGCTTACTGATGATCCAAAGAAAGGAGCGCACAGCACAGTGTGTTGTGCTGTCATGTAGCGGTGTAAGATACAACAAAAATCACTTTAGTTCAGCTGTCTCCACCTGTGACCTCATTCTGTATTCTAGAAATAGCAACCTCTCACCACCCACAGCTACATGCATGGCTACATGGTACCTGTACACTGTTAGACACACACACGCACACGCACGCATGCCCAGCCCACTGGAGGGCGGAGTGTGACATTTGCACCATTTCTCCTGCAACAGGAGGCTCTTATGAGGCTGAGGTGGGCCATTTCAACATCAAACACTCACAGTCAGCTGGACGCTCAGTCTCCCTCAGGACAGCGGATGAGTGAAGAGAGTGTGTGCGTGTGCGTGTGTGTGTGTGTGTATTTTTGGTCTTATGAATGTGAACGTTACCTGAGTAAAGTGAGAGGTCGTGCTGTGGGCAGCTCCGAAAGACAATATGAGCATCTTTAAAAATAGTCTGGCAGTCTAACCAAATCTGCACAGCGCTTTTTGCAACAAGGAAACGACAATTTTGTCACAGTCATCACAGCAGAGGGTTTTAAGCTGCAGGAGCTTTGCTCTCCATCTACATCATTACATCACTAAATTTAACAAGGGGGGAAACAGGAAGCTCGTAAGGGCATAGTCACACTAAGTTGCTATTCATCTTCTTTTGTTTTCCAGGAGAAATAGCGCGGCCAAGACCACATTTTGAGCTGATGTGGGGATCAAGCTGCCTGACGCAGCTGCATGCTGTACTTCATCAGTGCACCAGTCCTGTGATTTAGCTTAAGTGCTTCCATTTTAAGCCTTTATGATGAGCAACTATTAAGATAACTACATTCCTCAGAGAGAGATAATGTCACATTTTTTTCACTGTAATAAAGTAAGAGCAGGCTGGTCATGGTCTTTGTGACTGGCTGGCTCACAGACACAATTCTGCCACATCACTTTATACAGAAGTTTAACTTTAGCCTCTAATTTCAGATTGAGAAAAACAAAGAACAGTAAATATGGCAGTTGTCCTCGAAACTCTGTCACACTTCTCTCAAACGCTGCACCAAAATCAACTTCTAAATAAATTTGAGTTGCAATAGGTAATGCATATGCAGAGTAAACTTGTGTTCACACTGTGGTGAAAAAAATGATTTGCCTGAGTGAATTACATGCTGAGATTCGTCGCAAGTTTTTGTCAGTAGCTGGGAGTTGCACAGCGTGAATGATATGAATGCTGTAAATTTCGTGTTATTCGTGAGAGTTGAAAAATCTGAACTTGAGCGACCAATTTGCGACACAATAGCCAATCAACATTGAGATCATCAAGTGACGTCTGCATTAGACTATACAGTGAATATTTATTGACTAACTAACAACTGAAGTTTTGATGTCCTGTATTTAGTGTCCTGTGGGGATATCCCGACCTAACCTCTTGTGGTGCTGGGTTACTTGAAGTATTCTCTGCATGTCCAGCCCCTGGCCTGGATGTAGGGAAATCCCTGAACCAAACTACCTCGGCCTAGTAACACATTAAGATGTCGTTGAAAAAGTGTCAGAGAAATTTCAAATGGTCCAAAGGGTTTTGGGAACATTGGCGGTGGGGTTGTGGTGCGCGGCGCTGCTCATAAATCTTAGAAATAATTTTCTGGAAATCTCCTCGAGTGGTTTGGAACGAAGCCAAAGATGGCTGCTCTTCTTTTTCTGTGCTAACAGGGGCCAATAGCAAACGCTGTGATTGGCTGCCCGTGCTATGGGCTTCGCTCCAAACCACTTGAGATTTTAAAAAAATTATTTCAATTTTTATTAGCCTCATTGAGTCGTGAGTACCTTTGAATTTACATGTATTCAAAGAGATATTAATTTGTTAGGCTGAGGTAGTTTAGTTCAGGGATTTCCCTACATTTTGACAAGGTACTGCATATACGGAGAGAGACTCAGCGTAATCCAGTAACGAAAGGGGCTACCTGGCATCCTTGATCCTCAGCAACAGGTCGTAAAACAGGGTGTGGGAAAAGGTGGAAAAGGTGGTGAAATTCCCTAAACTGTGTTTGCCTCTGGAGGATTAGATGGACCCAGACACGGCAGCATCTGTTTCTCCGACTGTTTGGGGCTTTCCACAGCAGCTACAAAGCAGCAACCCTCGCCATGAAGTCAAGCTCAACCAAGACCCTCTCGTCTCTCTCTTCTCGCAAAAATTTGCATCTTTTGAGTACTTGTGTACAAGCGAAGAAGGACTAAATGAAGGGAGTAAACAAAATATTCTTAATGGGCTTTAAAAAAATGGAAATTCTAAATTTCATCTTGACAACAGAAAAGCTGCACTGTGAGGTGGACCTGCTCTCATGTTAAGTCTTCATTAACCTGACTGCATTATGCAAGGCCTAGACACCCACGTACACCATCCACTTCATCTACACATGATTAAGACTGCCTGCTTGAAATCATGTAATTCCTTGTTCTGTTTCTTCCATTAGAAATATTCACTCCCAAAAAGTGAAAAGAAAAGAAAGAAGAAAGCAAATATGAGAGAACACAACAAATAGCTATTCATCCAATATCTGTGGATTTTGGTGACTTTTAAGGGATATAAAGACCGTAATTATTCTTCACAGTGTAGACAGAGGTTAAAGTAGTGGCCACTGATGTGGTGGTATGGCTGAATCATTCTGAAATTTAAAAATACAAACAAACAAAAAAAGACTGTAGGCACATAACAGCATCCTACACCCTCAGAGGTGATGTTTTCATGCCTTAGTGAGCTCTCCTCCCCTTGCCTTCACACAGCATCCTCCACAGACATAACAGTATTTCACACATGCTTGTCAACGCAAACACGTTCTCCTCATCTCTCTTAAGCACACAAAAACTATACATACACACTCCTCTCCTGCGCAGTCCCCCAGAGAGCCCTAAAACCTTAACAAGGAAGATTTAATTAATTTTCAAAGTAAATGGGTGAGCAAAGAAGGGGCCATTATCTTTATGGTGAATGACTGCAGCTGTGTGTTCCCATGGAGAGAGCATCTCTGGTGGTATTAAGGAAAAAATTCAGGCGGACGTACAAAACGCAGGAAAAGGAAAGAGAAAGAGAGCAAGGAGGTGGGCACATGCTGATGGCTCTCATGTGTGTCTTTGTCCCTTCAATAAGTGAGCAGGCAGATGGTCAATATTTTGCTTCTTCTAAATTCTCAGCTCTTTAGACTTTTTTGGTAAGCTTTATCATTTCAGCTCAAACCAGATTTATTGTGGTTGCCCTTGACAACAATCCAGATCTCTCTTTTGTGTAAATGAGTGTAATGGGTAACACTGAGCTCTAAAAGCCTACAGGTGGTTTTCAGACCTGATCATTATTTTGCTTCTGACATCAGTGGGTCAGCGCTAAAAGAGCAGATGGAGACAGTTAGCACAGCAGACTGCAGCCCACAACAAACTCTTCACTTTCACGGAAACTGAACAAACCAAACGAAAACACTCCACACTTAATAGCAAAGGGGAGTTGAGCACTTCCACCACTGTGAAAGCAAAGCACAGCAGAGGAGCTGACTGATGTAAACATGCCCACACATGTGAATGGCCTTTACGTACTGACACAAGCAAACAAAAGACGCTGCGGACACCTGCCCGCCTCATTGCATGCACGCAGTGTGGGTGGAGAGTTGCATAATCCCTAACAGAAGTATTCCTTATGCAATGAAATATTTATAAGACACATATTCTTACACGCATTATAAATGCTCAAATAGGATTTTCAGTAAAGTACTGTCATGTGTAAGTGTGCAGCAGCGTACTGTGGTGATGTCGTTTATGTAAAATAAAGAACAAACCGAATTTCTTTTCATTTCTAAAGATGCTCACACTTTATTATTACACTCTGTCTGAGCTGAATTTTGGTGTACCACAAAATTTAAGCATGTGGGAAAAGATGTGCCATTGGTTTATTATATGAAGTAAATGGTCCTACAGTCACCCCGAGCTTCCTTTCAGATTGTGATGATCAACAACAGAGGAGAAGCAACTTTTTAACACCATCGAGAGGCAGACACCTGGAGATCCTGCTTGTCTACTTTACTTTTCTGTGACTTTTGAGAAAAAGAATAATTAATGCTCGACTAAACAGAAACATGTTTGTCTGCGTTGACCAAGATCTTACTTTTTTGCAATAACATTCTTTAGTTTGGCCTTTGGGGAAAACAATTACATTTTTTAATTTGAATCGATAAATGTCAGAAGGACCTAATTAATGAAAGCACTAATGAACTGAGGGGTACTTGGATCACCCAATCAACTCAGTAAAGTGATATTTATTTTGCTGTTATCTATTTTTGAAATAATGCACTAAAGTGGGGAACTTACTGATCTGTTAACTTAATGTTTGCTGTTGCACACAGCAGATTGCTTAAATCATGTATTTTACATACACACAGAGTAATACAGGAAAGCTCGCTCCTATAAGTTTGACAATTACTGCATGTGAGTACACAAGAACTGTATATATCCATATAAACCACTGACAGGGCTTATGCATCAGGGATGCTCTGAATGATCAGCGCCCATCATTATTGGCTGATTTTCAGTGACTGGTGATCGGTGGGTGGTCTCAGAAAAGGCTGATCAGCAGGGCCGACAGGACGACACAGAGCTAGACAGTTTCACTTATTATTTAGCTCTCTATCTCGCTCTGTCCTTCTCCTCTCTGTTTTAGAAAAGATGTAAGTTTTGCTATGTTGTTAGTCTTTGGACCTAAATCAGAGGGTTCTAAAAGCTGTTTCAGTTTAAACTCTGGCATAGTGTTGAAGTGTGAACAGGCAGAAACAGAGACGTTACATTAGCACTATAATTGAGTCTTATTAAAAAATAAACGCTGTCAGTCACACATACTGTCTAGCGTTCGCTTATTTAAGTGTAATCCAGGCCAGATTAAGAAATCCCTAATATATAACAGATATTAATAACAAAACAACACAAATAAAACTGGAATCATGTTGTTAACAATTACAAATGACTGTTGAAGTCAGTATTTGAAACAGAAACATGCAGCAAACTATCCGTTGGCTTGTATCAACAGAACTTCCTGATCGGTATCCGTATCACCTGATCGGTATTGATATCAGCAGATACGGCTTCTCATGTTCGTGATCAGTAATCGGCCCCAAAAATCCAGATCAGAGCATTCCTATTATGCATACGCATATTAATTCACATTTATGCCTTATACTTCTACATCTCTGCATTCTTCATTCACAAAAGAACAACGACATAAGAGGAAGTTAGTTATTTCAGTGTCACCACGTGAACAGTAAACTGAGGTGAAGTAAAATAGAGCTTCCAAAAATATCACGAGTACGCCACTTTATGTATGAACATGTATGAATACTGAATATTACTGAATGAATATTCCCCATCTTAGTAATCAAGATAAAAAAAAGTTTGCCAATGGGAAAAAAACCCCCACAACATTAGACTGTACATTACACATCAATATTTGGGTTTAATATTCAGTCCTCATGAGACAATAAGGCAGTTAAGGAAGAGGAAAAATAATAAATAAATAATGATTCTTTCCACAGTCAAATTTGTAGGAGACAATTATCTACTGCGGCTCACAGAAACTCCACCGACAAATACAGTCAGATTTTGTGCAGTTTTCAGTCTACTACCGCTTAATTTATTGCCAACAGGAAAGAACATGCACTAATTATCAAGATTCTTTAGAATTAATCAGTTCCAGCCGCTGTCAGATGACTGCGATGTTTTTGTCACTGACTTGTACACTTCTGTTTGTCAGTTTGACAGTTTCATATACAGGGTGTGACAGAGGTGGCAAAACTGAAATGTTGCTTGGAAGCTGAATGCCACACGTTGGTTTAACCCGAGGAAATGCAGCAAATGCACATTTTAGAGGAGGAAAATTTTTTTAAATTTGTTTGCATTTATTCTACATAACAGGCTCTATTTTCGTCATTCTCAGTGCAGCACAAAGGCAGGTCTGTGTGCTGGGAGCGGAGAGTGTGTCACTTAAAACTGAAGTCTTGGCCAATCAAATCAACACCTCTCCTCAATATTAAAACTGCTTTGCTGCAGCAAATTGTTCATTTCAGAAGAAGAAGGATCAGACTGACAACACCAGCCAGAAACGGACATACTCATCCAGGAGGTTCAGGCCCAAATGACCGAATATTTGACTACGAGCAGGTCTCCACAGGCTGATGATGTTAAACTGACATTTGGGAGGTAAAAATATTAAAAAAGTCTCTTCCTCTGGTATTTTGAGAACCACTGCCCCGTGTAGGACGGGGTTCAATGGTTATCCAACTATGTAAAGCATTCTTAGGTCCTCGGGTTTATAAGACGACCAAAACGAACCAAAAAAAGCCTTTAAAATGTGGATAATGTAACCTATAGCTTTATTTGTTTTGATTTTATTATTCAGATGTAAAAAAGTAAATTGAGAACGCTCATAGAGTAACCCTAATCCAATACACTGAAATCAGGTGCTGGAACCATGTTGACAGGTGAATACCACAAACTCAAAGCTCCCGATGAAATTCATTTATTAACAGCAGTAATGAAAAAGAATGTTTTTGAAACATCACTAATGATTTGATGTTGATAAATCTGGAGTTTTGAAGTTATATAATTCCCTTTACAATCATTAAAGACAGGGCCTAACCCTTTCGTGTTTAAATGATGCAGTGTCACGCGCTGCACGGCTGGGTAGATTATCAAACCAGATGAGAAAGGTGAAAAGGCTTTTGAACTGAAACCCTTTAAATGTAATTTAAATGCAGTTCATTTGTAACTGACTGCTACTGCATCAGCCATATAACTTTTATGATAAACAGAATCATAACGTTGATTTCAAAAATCTTTTTTTTATATATAAATACATTTATATAAGTGACATGAAATACATAGAGCCACTAAAAATTGCAACTTGATGCCAGAGCAAATGCCCATTGTGCTGTTCAAACTGCAAATATGCTTTCATCTGCACATAGTAAGTGAATATGAATTTTAAAAAATGCAGAAACACTGAGAGTAATTCACCTTTTTAAGGCGAGCCTAAATAAACGGCAAAGCTCCTCAGAAATTAACAGTGGGCTCGATGGTCTACATGTGTACATGCACAGTATGAAGTGTGTTCAACCATCGTCCTTGTGTGTATGTGCCTAAGCTGGCAATCGTGTATGTGCGACCCATTGTAATCTGCTGCTCTCATCTGACCCGCGGTCATCTGCTGAGGTTAAAGGTCACTGTGAATAATGAGAGCTCAGGCTTTCCACGGGCCTTCAGATCTGGAGCAGTGCTGATTTGGCTGAAATGGACGACGCCTGGAAGGTGATCAGTTGTTTGAGGAACACATGCTGATGTGCACATTAGACACATGCACACACATGTAATTATATCTGACTGGCTCGAGGCAGATCGTACATTAAAGCTGACCAATGTGCCTTTTAATCAGTGTATGGATGTGATATGGTGAAGTGAAAAAACCTGATTACAGCTGAGGATAATCCCACTCTATAAGGCCCCGGGCTAACACATACAATCTTCACCACAGACACACAAACAAACACACACACACACACGCAGTGTGAACTGTAGTTTTTACTGGAAAGTACTGATACTTACTGGCTAAACATAACTCTGCAGCAGCAAGTTGAAAATTCTCTGACCTAAACTGTATGTCATACTTCATCCGAACACATGTAAAGGCTTCTTACTGTTCATTTGCAAGTTGGAGATAGAGACATGGAAAAAATGCTGCCACGGTAAGTAAAGCTGGGAAAACACTACATGACTTTCACCATCCAACAAACTACAGTCCCGTCCACACAGCCTGTTCGGCGCGACCTTAATGCGCCTCTGACGCACCTCGCCAGTCTGTTAAAACGGGACGGACGCTGGCTGGGGGGGTCCAAGTTGTACTGACAGCAACACGCCTTTGGAGGAAACATCAGAGGCGAGTCACAAGTGGAGCCGGGGTCGAGTGACGCCTGTGTAAATGGGAGACTCAGTAGGGCGGATCAGGGGCATTAAGCTTGAGAGAGGAGAGAAAAACTCGAAGGATTAAACGGAATTACGACAGAATGGACATTTACAACTGTTTTACATTATTGTCTGAGTTTTTCTACCATTTTGACGAAGTGTAATCACTTCTTTAAGTGTTTGTGGTCGGGGGTGGACTGTGTTCAGGAGACATGACTGCATAAACCTTTAGGCAAAAAACGAAAACCAAATTTTTATCTCTGTACAAACCTTTCTCCTTAAGCATCGAGTTAAACTCAGATGTGTTGAAGAAATAAGATAAGGGAATGAGAGGACGAACTTTAGTTTCACTTGTGCAGCGTGCAGCTGTGAAGAGAGGGAAAGTCTGGTACAGGCAGCGGCCTGCTGATTTGTCAGAAACTCACAGCCTTTAAAAATGATTGTGGCGTGTTTTGAACATTTTCTAAGTTAAAGGAAATCAACAAAAGTAGCTCTATACTCGATGGATTAATGACTGTGTTACCTTATTACTGTCAACATTTTCTGACCATTTTCACGCAGTTTAATCGCTTCTTTAACTGTCTGGTGATGTTTGTTGCACATATCACACATGTGTCTTAACAGAGGAGGCTGATGACGCTGCTGGTAAACCTCACAGCAGTCACCTCTGCTTTGAATCTGTGACCCCAGCTCGCTGTATTAAATGACAGACTGTTGTGGCTTAAAGACGCACGGCTCGCTTCTGTGTAAACGACAGTACATTAACGGAAGGCGGGTTATTGGCGAGCCTCCAATGCAGCACTGTGTGTGTGTAAAAATGGCTTATGAAAAGACTGGGAGTACACACTAACTGATCAGCTTCAGCAGATTTTTTTATGATCACTGATAAACTGGGGATCTCATATTAAATGACTGCACCAGATGATATATGAGGCATCACAGAATACACGACTTGTCAGTCCAAATGAATGCACCAAACTCTCATGAAAACACCTGTGAGAGTAAACAAAACCCTCTTAAGTCCAGAGGGTGGCAATAATGCACCTAATAGTTGTTTGCTAACCGCCATTAAACAACAAAAGAAGAAGACAAAAAGACGAAGAGTAACACAGAGAAACGCATTTGGGTGAAGTAGCAGCGGGCAGATGTAGGTGAGTAGCCTACAGACTCTACAGACTGCAGAGGGAGTTGGAGGTGAGTGAATCACAAACCTTTGCCAACGTTACACACCGTATCCCACCAATGATCCCACCTCCTCTGTGTTTACTGGCTACTGATGCCACACATTCGCCGTTGGATCGGTGGCCAGTGTGCACAACTGAGATCAGAGTCGGCATGGAAAAATCAAACGTGTCTGATGTGCTCCAACTCATATCAGGAGGAGTCTGTTCTCCTCATACGTTTGCTGATTCAAGTCTGTATCCCTCATACACCAACAGATTTATGTGCCACCTTGCTGCAAATAGTGCGGACCGGGGCGGACTAGGACGGACTCGGCACGATTGTGAGTCCCGTGTAAAATCCTGTCTAAAGTCGTCTAGTGTATCCCAGCTTAAGAGTAATGCACACAACAGGAAATCTGTCTTCAGTATGAGACACCGTGCTCTGCAGCGACATAAAAATATTCCTCACAACAACTAATATGCATTTTTAACAGCCACTAAAGCTATAATGTAATTTCATGCTATGCAAATGGCATGCTCAGTGACAAGGCACAAGCTAGGATGATGTAGGTCTACTAAGATCTGCTGTCTGTGATATGAATATTAACTTTATCTGGACTTTCAAGATGTAATTTTTTCATAAACTAACGAAGTGCTGCTCTTACTGTGCTTCTTCATCGTGTTACGGTAAATAACACGAAATTAACCATCACTACAGCTGTACACGCAAACATCCATTGTTAAATGCATTTCTGGACAAAAATGCTTTATTTGTCATTTTTTAAAACTAACATGAGTTTAAATTCCACCTTGTTCTATTCTGACTGTTAGTGCTTGTGGTCTTCAACTCATCATCCAGTCGACTGCAGAGTGGGATGAGCAGATCAGACAGGTGATTCATGTTCTACTACTCCCCAAACAATCATTTTACACAATGGTCTCTGTAATACAGCAAAGCAGTTAGGGCGGTAATCCAATTCTACGACTCAAAGATAAAAAAGTTTCTATCATTTATTTTATTTGTGAGGAAGCACAAAAGAATGTGTGATTAAATTGGAGCTGATTAAGGCAAATTTCGAGGTCTGTTTGATTTTTTTTTTTAACTTTGAATTGTTCACAAGCTGAAACGATAATGTATGGTTTTGTTAATCTTGAGTCCTATCCCTTACCTGACAGGCCCGTTTGAACTGGGAAGGTGGGTTTTCTCATTATATAAGTGGGTTGGATTTCAGAGAATGAACTGTTTTGATTCTGCTGTGTGAGAAGAGCAGCTGTGTTGAGCTCTGAGAAGAAAACCAAGTTTTCCTTTGTGTT
>JAPQLA010000001.1:5481814-5493402 GCA_029822935.1 Naso vlamingii | reverse complement strand
ATCTGAATGGGTATCGGGAAGGAAAAAATGGCATCTGAACATCTACTTGCAACAAGGTCACTCTTCAAAAAGGCTGTCATGTTCAGTTTTTGTTGATGTCTTTGTTACAGAAAAGTGATGATTTACCCTAATACTGATTTTGGAGAAGGAAGTTTGTGGGGCCACTTTGGATTTTACAGAGCAGGTTATTTGTTGTTTGGCCAACCGTCGCTAATATAAATATAATATAGGATGACAGTCAATGTAACACAATACAATTCAACAGCATCAACATGATCCTCTGAAAACAGTCCATATCATATCAAACATGCTCACTCGGCTGTGACTGCATCACCTGACTGTCTATACAGCTTTACTGGAGTTGGCCAAAAAGCACCAGGATGCAAGTCCCTCCCCAGATAGCTCCCATCAAACTCTGACTACAGATCAAGTTCAGGCTAAAGTAGCAATCAGTGATGAAAGAGGTTTTTGTTATATGTACAGAGGTTTATGTAATTAAAAAACAAAAACAAAAAAACAAACAAACTGTATCATTATCGTACAAACCAAACACTACAGCACAAACATGCATTTGTACATCTTGATTCTTTATCCTTTTACATCTAAACCGATGAATTGTTCAGGTCAATTTATTAAACAATTACATCGTACTGCAGACTGTATATCTTGTGCACTGTATATCAGTGCAAACGTTGGCCAAAAAGCGACAAGAAACTGCTGTAGAGACTTTTTTTTTTGGGCTCTGGACTGGCTCCAGATTTAAAGAAAAAAAAAAAAAGACTAAAAACTGAGCTTATTAACCAGCTGAGATTCCTTCTGTGTGTGCGTGTGTGTGTGTGTGTGTGTGGGTATGTTTGTGCATGGATCCTGGAACAGCATGATGGGGAAGGTTTAAAATATTTATGAGTGTTAAACAGCGAGAGCAGATGCAGGGGAGAGTCACCAGAGAGACACTTACTCAACCCTCCACTGGAAACATGCCTTACTGCTCATACTATCAATCTGCGTGAAAATTAAATGCTTTGACTTGTTGGTATTCAATACAAATCCCAGGACAAAGTGAAGATGCCCATGGAAAAAGGAACACGCAGAAAGCGGAAGAGAAGGAGCAAGTTGACTGAAACAGTCGCCCAATGGCAGACTTATACCCACAATCCCAATCTGGTGAGTCTGACTACTCTTAATATGACCAGCATGTGTCAGAGGGACAGCTGCTGCCAATTATTAATTTGTTTATTACACAAGCTGTGATGTCACTGTTGAAAGTTGCCCCCAAATCAGCTGTGTAGGTTACGTGAACACGAGTACTGAAGTACATGTAACTATGGCCTGTTTGCAGGGGTGGCAGGTGTGGTGGTGATGGGGTAATGAGTGTGGATCATCATCATCATTGATATTTAATATTACATTAAAGAAGAGCTACAATGCTTTTCCAGCTTTTCTGACCTATAGATGTTGTTACAATGTCGGATACTCTTGTTAAACAATGCTGAAGTGTCAAATAATGAGGTTCACGCATTTGGAAGTGAGCCCTGCAGGCTGTTTTTTTTTTTTTTTTTAAAACAGTGACGTTACTGCATGCTTGACTTCCTTATATGGGCATGCCAGGCTATACACACAGCACTGCCCCCTCCCCCTCCCTCGCTCTGCTCAAACACTGCTGCACTCTGCTCTCTGCTTCAGGGATTACTGTCAGCACTTTGTTAAAGATGGCTCCAATAAAGTGGTTTTTTTGTTTTTGTTTTTTTTAAATTTTGGGTGATTGAAGGACATTTAACTTTGTTGAACCTCCCTAAAGAGGCAAACACCAGAAAAAAGTTGAAAGCGTTCCTGTTTCTTGGATTTTTTCTGTGTGAATTTATTTACTTCCTCAATGAACACATGAGCTGGATTAACAGCTAAACTGCTGCTAAAGGAACACATTTTGCTTTGTCATGTTGAAGAGTGAGAAGCGTGAGCTATTGGAAACATTTTTTATCAGTGTCCTAGCTGTGTTTATTTTGTGTCAGTAAAGACGTTGTGAGTACAGCCAAGTGCCAAGGCGTGCATGAGGGAAAGGGGAGGAATAACCGACACAGACTGTTTTGAGAGAATGCAGAAAATAGAAGGAAGAGAGAGGGCACGAGTCACAATTTTCTGAAGACCTTCAGACTTTACTGTACGGTCAGCTGTGTTTAGCTGCTCTATAGGAGTCCAAAATCAAAATGAAAGACTCGAAAATGAGTTAAACAGCTCTCCTTTAACACTGATAAAACAATCTAATTCAGAGAAACTCTGAGTTACTTTTCACTTTCAGGCCTTAAGCTGAAGTTGTGCAGTCGGGGTCTTTCAGTTTGGATTTGGAGACAGTCAGACTGACCGTAGGCTGAAGTGAGATGAAGATGATGGTTATTATCTTCATACAAATGGCGTCATAAATGCAAGGAAGTGACAGTTCAAGGCCCAGGTTGAATATTTTTCTGAGGCTAAGAGCCCGTTCAGACCTTTAATACATCACTGCTGAGTCAAGCCCTCATTAAATGACTGAGTGATGTTGTAGCGTGGTTTAAGGGGCTGACTGAATGCCATACGGGTGTAAAACTTGGCTATGATTACTGCCATCCAGAGTGGATGGGAGTGCTGGAAATGACCACTGTGTAGAAGCTGGCAGAGGGAAGTGAGGAGGAGGAGGAGTGGGAGCAGACATGCTGCTGCCAGCCCATTTGTGGCCAGTGAGCACAATGCTAGACATGAACGCACATAATGGTAACTGTTCCACACACAAACATGCACATGTGGACACATTTACAGACGTGGTACAATCATGCCCCTGTTCAAAAATGCCAAGGTGACACATTTTGATGTAAATGGTCCATAATTGCCTGTTAAAGTACAAATGAAAGAAAAAGAAAATGGGGGGGGGGGGGGAAGAAATAGAAGAGAAAAAAGTCAAAAAAGTCAAAAAAAAAAAGACCTTTGGAAGCCTTTGCGTACATTACTTTTTGTCTTGATCTAAACTGACAGTTAATTAAAGCCTCTGGAAACGTGGCTTAAAATAGTAAGAATGGAGATGTTATATCAAAGTTGAGTGTCTCATTAAGTATCTACAAAAGACTGGGTGAAAAAAAATGTTCCCAACTATTAGAAAACCTAGCTCACAAATAGCTTATTTTGGGAGAGAATACCATTTCTCAAGACTGTGTGGGCGTGTCAGATCCCGTCTTGATTGACAGCTCCTTGAACCCTAGCTTTGTCACCTGTCTCACGTCTCCAAAACAGCCATGGAGCAAAGCAGAGAACAGCCCTGTTGTTGCAGAACTGTTAATATATAACTTCAGTAAAATTTATAGATTTTTCAGGCGAGAATGTTAACATGTAGATTTCAGATAGGTAATCAGTTTATCCAAATAACGCCGGTTTGTCACTCTGTCACAAAGTTTTTCAGAGTTGCGAAGAGCCGCTGCAGCCCGACTCCTCACGCTGTCAGCACCGAGTAAAAGTCAACCAATGATGTGTGCGGAGATTAAAAGCTGGTCGTAAAGTTTCCGTAACATTTTAAAACCTGACACAAAAACAAAAAGATACTTTGCTGCCTTTTAATGTTGATCAACTGAACGTTACTGGCAAAAAACAAAGCAAAACAAACAAACAAACAAAAAAATTTCTTGCATTGTGCTGGTCAGATGCATTTTTGTTTTTGCAAGGTGGAATGTTTTCTTGCATGGTGTTCAGTGCGAGTTATGCCATGAATTAATCAATCCACCTTAAATGTCAATTTGACAACTTGAAGAGGGTTCAAGAGGACTTATCATACATATCGTACACACATGGTAGTGAAACGTTGGAACATCAGCTGTGATTCATTTGCTTTTTGCCTTTCTCGTATGATGACATTCGCTTCAGTATAGCTTGGTTAAACGCAACAGCATGAGACGAACTGGTTGGCTCAGACTGTGAGAAGCTGACTGAACATAGCAGACTGGTTTTGAACCAACGGACACCAGACTTTGAATTTTTAATTGGCTTTATCTTTATTACATAACATGGATCGTGGAAAACCACACCCAAATCAATCCAACTGCCAAAAACTTTTAAAATGGCAATATTTCAAGTTTGGATTGAGGTTAATGTCTGAATTTTTTTTTTAATGCTTTTTATTATGTATGTAAGACCCTCAATTTTATAATTGATAATTTTATAATTTTATAAAATACCACATTTGGCTCTTTCTTCTTCTCTTCTACTAAAGGTAAAAAACAATACAGAAAAATACTCAATTCATGATGTCCTGGGCATAAAAAAGAGAAAAGATGTTGATCTTATAAGCACTGACCACACATTCGTTCCCATGTCAGCAGTTTTTCTAAAAGCATTTCACCAAGTTTTCAAAAGGTAGCTACATCTCCAATCTTTTTGCTCTTTGCTCCACAGGTCAAATGAATTCACTGGTGAGTTATCTTAACGCAGAGGTGCCTTTCTCTGTGCTCGGCATCGCTCTGACTTTCTCTCTTAGGACAGAAAGAGACCTTTGCTGGCCGGCAGTCTTATCAGCAGACCACTGTGCTGCTGTTGGCCCTGAGGCAATCAGTCTGTTGCTTCTTTTCTGATGCTGATTAGAGGAGGAGAGGAACCGCACACAGAATACCAACAGCATGTAGGCAACACTGCAGACATGCAGACACACAAACAAACAAACAAACAAACAAACAAACACAATGTCTGTTATGCATCAGGTGAACGAGATTAATCTCAAGGCTTTGTGCTGATTAAAGTGGAGATGATATTTTTAAGTATAAGTACATGTTCATTACCCAAAAACTGCTTGGTAGAAGAGCAGAGGTTGAAGGAAAAGAAGCATGACATCAAGTAAAACTAAGGAAACGAAGAGTCACACACAGATGCACACTGTACACTTGTGTTGTTTATGAATTCAGTCAAACATCCAATAAAGAAATGCTTAATCAAGCAGGACTTGAAGATTAAGCTGCCTATTAGTAATTAATTAAACTGTCTTATCAGCCTGAAGAGATTCATTATTACTGCCGCTTTTCTACAATTTACATGTTATATTGTTTAAAGGCAAAAAGCTTGATTGTGCTCTCAAACATTATCTGATGACACTGATAAGTGTCGATCATATTGTGTGAACATATGGCACAACAAAAGTTGATGCACGATAGTAAATGTGGTGAATTAGTAAACGATATCCAAAGCAAAACTGCAAAAGCGGGAGTCATAGGAGCAGTTTTTCAGTCAGCATGCAGATTTTCTATACAGCAGTTTTCCTCATGACAAACTGTTTGCCTTGTGTTAGTTTTTTATTGCAGCATGGTAACAGTAACAGTGTTGTGTGGGGATGTGGGGGAAAATCATTTGGGCCTCAGTGAGGATATTAAAGGTTTCTTATCTAATCTTACCTGATCTAATGTGTTTTATCTAAGAAGCTACAATGAATAGCCGATCTGACAGAGGAGCTACTAAAATAAATCATGGAGCAGTTGCTCCTTCCTCTTGGCTGTGGAGGTTTTGACATTTAATCACCAAATATAGAAGAGAATTTAAATAATGTCAAGTGTACGTCTCCATAGATTAATCTGTTCAACACCCTCCCATTCAAACCGAGCTCTAGTATGTCTAAAAAACTCAAAACTGACTTTCGTTGGTTCAAATGTCAACATTGTGTATCTGTGTGTGTGTGTGTGTGGGTTTGAGTGTGTTAGCGCAGAAATCTAAATGACCTAGTTAATGGAGATGAAGGCGATGATGGGATTTGCGCTTACGAGGTAATCTGATACCTTTAATGGTAGTGACGGGAAGGATCCCGCATACAAATAGCTTTTTATCAAACAGCAGGAAAACACAGAGCGTGTACAGACAGCTTAATGTGGCGTTCTACATGCACACACATGCACACAAAGACATATATACAAACACACACACAGACATATAAAAACGCACTTAAAAAACCATGAGGAGCACAAACACAGACCCCCGACATAAAAATCACACTCCTGGCTTTGCTGATGACTAAAGTGAAAGAGTGACGGCAGGCTTGCAGACTCCCATTGATTCAGCTTGGCGGAGAGAGCTCCCGCTTCATTAGGCCAAGAAATTAAAATGTGGGCGGCCTGCCGTCGAGATGGGAGGTAGTGGTGGAGTTAACGGCTTGATGTGGGGGATGCTCTGACATCGACAGACAACAAGGCTGTCCAAAGCAATAAAATGTTTGAAAAAAACAAAACAAAAACCCCCCACAACAAATCCCCCCAAAACAGGCGTGTAATGAAGCAGCAACTTTTATGATCACAGCAATATAATGACAGCAGTGCTCATCGAATGAGAGCTGGCTCTGAAAGGCAGCATGGGACTGAACAGTAGACTAGTGGGCGAGAACAGCACATGACTAATACGTGGTAAAGCAGAAGTACAGCCAGTATTACCATAATCATGAGCAAACTGTTTGATTGTGACTCTGATTACGTGTCTAACTCTGTGCTCTCATAGCATTATTGGTGACCCTAAAATAGAATTTACAAATACAGAATTTGCTTGGGTACTTTCAGTAAGAGGTAATATGAAGAAGCATGATTTTTCTGTCAGTGAGTAAGTATACTAACATGCCATTCACAGTGATATTAAACTAAAAAAAATAAAAAAATAATACCAATGTGCAAAAAGTGTTCTGTAACAGAGAAGGGGACAATAATCTAAGAAGAAATTTTAATTTAAAAATTCACAGGATGCAGACAACTTTAAAAAGTTTTTGTATTTCAATAATTCGTGTCAAGTTATGGAACAGTTTAAATATAGAGGTGAAGCAATGTTCAAACATGTACCATTCAAAAAGATACAAAAACATGATTTTCAAGAGGTATGGCTGAAGAACGGGTCTGACGGTCACTAGGTGTTTACAGGGATTATTTTGTATTTTTTATTTTTATTTGTTTTTACTTGTTTTCTTTTTTTATTGTTATAATTTGTTTTCCCAATCACCTCCTTTTTTATATAAATATGTAAATATGTTACATATAGTTAGTTATAGTTGTAATGTATCTTATATGTATATGTTTTTTAAATATATCTTATTAAATAAAAAAATTCAATCCATATGTAATGGTAACAGGTCAGTTATTTTTTTTTTTTGGAGAAGGGGTGGGATTTAATAAGGTTACACTTTTTCCCACTCTTTTTCGGATATGTTGTATGTTTGAATACGTTCGTATGCACATTCTTTATTTTTTATTTTTTCTTCGTATGTTCAAAAAAATTCAATTTGAATTCAATTCAATTCAATTCAATTCAATACTACCCTCAGAGAAATTTGAACAAAATAGCAAAAGGAAAGGAAGAAAGAGACAATGGACCTGCTCCACACAGATGCAGAAGAAGTAGAGACAAATTCAAATCTTGATGACTTCAAGGTTTCAAGCAGCTGTAACTTAAAATTCTTAAAATTCATTGCCTCATTATTCTGTTTTGTTGTATTCATTGTTTACTGTAAATCTGCAATTTTTCTGTGAAAATGGTGAGGTGGTGCATGGCACCAGTCTTCATGTTAAGATCAGCTAACACCTTGTTGGTTACCCGACAACTTTGCTCCCCATAATTGTTTTCCAGCTGGCAACTGAGCACAATTATGTATGCGAAATAACATTAACTATGAGAAAATCTTGTTTGTAACGTATGTAGAGAAAACCAGGGCTTTATATGTGCTGAAACAGGTTCCAGGACCTCCATGATCAGGACTGGCCCCTATTTGACTGGATTCTGCATCTCGGTGCGTTATTGGTTCACTGTCACTTTCATTTATTTCCATTGTATTTACTCATAATCTCTTGTTTGGCTATTTTATTTGCAGTATAAATCAGACTGATGAGAGGAACGTCAGGTGATGCCTCAAGCGTGTGAGTTTGGTGCACTTCACATAAGCCAATTTTAACAGCCGTGATTCGAATTACGTTGGGATTACCAACCGTCCACAACAAGGCCGAAATCGGCAAAATGTCTGTCACAATTACTCCAAGCCACACAGCTAAGAAAGGTGGTGTTTGTGCTGTGAAATGGTCAAATGAGTATGGATGAATTATGATGTTGGTGTGCAGGTTCAGCACTGTCCACAACACTGAAATGGAGAGAATACGATCAATAACCAGAGACAGAGAAACAGAATGTGTCACTTAGTTTCTTTGCCTGCTTGCTTTCTGTGGTGTTAAAGAGAAGCTTTGGCCCTAATGCAATTCTACACTGTAGCGATCCACAGACAGAAGGGAAACGATGGGAAAGTAAAGGGACAGTGAAGAACGAAGAGAAAAACATAGAGCTGCCTGCAAACCACACACACCTGCTTACACACCTACACACCTACCCCTGCAGATTTTGAGTGAATATTGTGAATGCCATGATCCATGTAAAAACAAGACTTTGTTTTTGATCATAGTTTGTCTTGTTTAACAGCAAGCATCTATGACTTTTTCAGGCACTGTGAATTTTTTTTTTTATGCGTTCCGACTCCTACACCCTTTCTGACAGATTTCTTTCTAAGCAGCGTTTTTCTGTGTGTTCATAATTAGTCAGTTGTGACTTGTACATTTCTGATGCAAACAGCAACAGTTTAAACTACCTTAACTACCTCATGAGCTGTGTTTCGAAGCTCATGGAGGCAGATCGGAGGCAGGCTGCTTTGTTAAACATGCCAAATTATAACAACTCATTTCCCTTTGTTTTCAAAACTGGCTTGCACCTGTCCTGAGGCATGAATCACTGTGGAAACTTTTGATCTAGCTTCATAAACGTGACTGGTCTCAATCTTCTCACCTAACTCTAGGGTTGGGTATCGAACCTCAATACTTTTATGGTACCGACTGAACTGCCTCAATATTATTGAGTATCGAAAAATGTTAGGTATCGAAATTTGGTACTGAATGACCAAAGGAGTTAATCTCACCAGCATCAGCGAGCCAATACGCACGCAGCATGCTTGCTGTGCCAACATTCAATAGTACCGTTGATTGGCTGTACTCTAGTGTTTTGCAGGAAAAACACCATATTACATCGAGAGACAGGGCTGACCGTAAGTATGTGTAATGTAATCTTTTGTTAAAACAGATTACATAAAATTGGTATCGATTGGTATCACACTGCAGAACAACTCTAATTTTAAACTAATTTCATTTTCAGGAAATTTCATTGTAAATGTACTCTACTTTAAATCTACTCTTCTCTAACTATGTATGTAATGCAGCTGGGGATGTGGAAGTCCATCTACTGCAAGCATAAACGAAGACGGTACGTGTAAGGGTCAACAGAGTTGTTGTTATTGTAGAGCATACTGTTATAACAGCCATGATTTTTCTATCTGCGGTGATATGATGCGACAAAATTTCTAACCTTTAAAAGGTTTTTTCCCCCCATCACATATACATCAAACCATGTCTATACATACACACCTTGCACTGACTTATTATGTTCAAAATACCCAAATACAGGTTATTTTTTATTAGGAGATGTTAAGGAGGTCACAGTTTGTCCCTGTAAAAAGAGAGTCAGAGTCAGAGCCAGAGATGGAGTGAGACCATCTGTCATTGTGTCAGGTGAGCGGGGCGGAAACGCTGCTACCGGCTGCCAGTGTCACCTCTTTGACCACAGACTGACCAGCTGACTGGGATGACTGGGAGGAGGCTGTCTGGCTCACACTGGCTGCTCTCACACTGTCTGGGCAGCAACGGTAGGCAGCTTCTCAGGATGTGTAAGGGAGGGGAGGGGGTGTCCGGTACAGTATGTATGTTTTGCATGTGTGTAAATGGGAGGGGTTTGAATTGGAGAATAAATATATGAAGAAATGGACGTACAAAAAATGCACATGCAAAATTAAGAAAGACCTCCAAAATTTCTTAGCTTTAACTAAGTTTGTTGCCATTAAAGGACATAAAAAGATCCAAAACACATTTGTTAAAAGAATAAAGGTGTTGTATAGGGCCACTGCACAATAAATGAAAACAAGTGCTGTTTTTACAATGTACAGTATAAGTATGAACCATGTAGTAATAAATGCAAATTCTTGGTGTGATTTCTCTGTTTTTGTGATAAAATACTCGTCACCACTAGTCAACATAGAAGAACAGTAACATGTCCATGTCCATCAATTGTTGACTGTTTCTCTTTGTTACAGCTGCAGGGAATGCAGCCTGTCACACTTGTGGTCACTAACTCACCAACGCTAGATGAGCAAAGAAGGAGAATGCTGCATTAGTTTTTGCTCAGTATCTTCAGTCCACTGCAGTTCTTTCACCACAGAAAACACTGCTTACATTCACACCAGCACGAGATATGACGTACCATTGGGGAGAAAGTTATAGAGAATACTGACAGTATGTTCTTTGTTGAGATACAAAATGAGGCAGAAAGACATCACTATGACTAATACAGTAATTTTATTATTTTATGCAAATTTATTTGGCCATGGCTTTTACTTTTAAGCACAGATTGAAGGAAAACCAATATATAACTAATTCCTAAGACGTCCATTTACTACATGTAGTATTTTACTGGTTTACTAGCTGAAGAGTTACACTGAAGTTCACTGTTCTGCAGTTTTTGCCATAGGCAAGAGAAAACTTCCAGGGTTTAACTGAAGGACTGAAAATGCAAGGTCAGACTACAAAGTCTCTAAAAGTCATTTGGGCAAATGGCTGAACAGAATTTAACAAAGAATTTTTAAAAACTTTTTTTTTTTTTTTTTTCCTGAGCTGATGGTGAAAGCAACAAAGGACTGAACCATCTCGCGTCAAGGGAGAACTAAAGTGATCATTTAAATTATCCTGGCACACAAGTTTAGTTGGGGTTATTTTTTAAATGCAAGCACTGTAAAAAGGATTTTGGGCCAGTAGACCCACTTGCCTAAGTGGGGAAGTGAAAAAGAAGTCATTTATGTTGAACCCTGATCTCTTCTTTTTCTTTCTCACATTGCACATTTTTATGGTAAAATTATGACTTCCTCAATAAAAAATCTACTATGCAACTTTGTGTCAGAGAGAAAGAGAGCGGATAAGCCAACCATGCACTTCATCATCAGATTTACAGCAGCGGTAGTTAGTGTACTCAAAGAATCAGTGAATCAAGGCTAACCTCGGGGAAAAAAGTGAATTTCCCTATAACACACAATGCATGTAAACATGTCATTGAGTTAGAGGCTGAAAGCCAATGGTCTCGATGGTTATACTGGCTTGTGACTTTGTATGTTTGTATAACTCCTGATAAGCAGGTTGGCACTGATGGAAGCCCCTGCCATTAGTGTGCAATGGGTGAATGTTGACATGATTGGAAAGTGCCCTAGAAGTGCTATAAATGCAGTCCAGTCATGCACTTAAAGT
Source organism: Naso vlamingii (assembly GCA_029822935.1). Lineage (NCBI taxonomy): Eukaryota > Metazoa > Chordata > Actinopteri > Acanthuriformes > Acanthuridae > Naso > Naso vlamingii. Next base: position 5,482,054 of record JAPQLA010000001.1, on the reverse strand, counting down.
AATTCCTCTTCTACTTTGCAGTATTCTGCAGTGTTATGCAACCACCTGATTTTTTTCTGTCTGTATTTAAATCGCGTGGAGAAAATTATTTGAAGTATGAAAAAATCTTCAATAATGGAATATTCGTTAAGGCCTGTGTCAATCAAAAGAGACATTCTGATCAGAAAAGTCATTCCATCGAGGCTTAAAAAAATACAGACGTGATTTGTCAATATCGCTGAACACTACCGTATACATTTG
>JAPQLA010000001.1:5443405-5453980 GCA_029822935.1 Naso vlamingii | reverse complement strand
CACACACACACACACACACACACACACACACACACAGAGGCAAACACACACACAGAAGCACTCACAGATGTAGCAACAGGGTGTTAACTCTGTGAGTTTAGGATGAGATCTTTGCCAGTGTGATTGATTGGTGCTGGTCGCCTGATTGCAAGATGTCATGATTAAAACTGTGTGTGTGTATGTGTGTGTGTGACAGTTTGAGATCAGTTGATTGATGTGCGAAGATGAAAGGATTACAGGTCTTTTTATTATTCTTCCCCTCTGTTCAAATAACTCCTCCTAACGCACACACACGCACACACACACACACACTTGCGGGCAGTGGAATGAAATATGTGCGGATGTAGCAGTTGAAGACATTTTACATGTTTGTCACAAATCACATGAAACGAACCTGATGAATACAGACACATTCCTGTCAGAGCCTGTGGACATCGACGCCAAATGATCTGAAAAATGAACTGTCTGAATTTATTTCTTATTTTTTAACAAAACTATGTAACTGTGATATTATTTCTATCTATGAGGAAAGGCAAACTGAAGTCCACGTTACCATTTTTATCGTGTGCATTCTGCCTCTGAGCCCAGGGGGGATATTTGTAATGATATGACAAAAACAAAGCATGAAATGAGCTGTTTTGCAGGTGGCCATTATTTCCTTTGTACAGACAGAAAAAGAGAACTCAGCTCTGCATTTTCTTTAAGTGTCCAAGGAAATAAAAGGATTTTAAATGTACTCTATAGAATACTACTCACTAAAGACAACACTTTGAATACTTGTCTCTTTGGGTTATAAAGACCCTAAATGCGTGAGTTGATCTTAAAGTGACCATTTTTTACAAAGACAGAGACTGAACACCAAAACGCTGATGTCTTTATGTAGCTCACTGCAGTATCTTCATATGTCTGTGATGAGACATCACTGTAAATAGTCAATATGAAGTGAATTATTAGCCGTATAGAATTGACCTTTAAAACTCTTTGGATTTACTTGCTGGTCAATAAAAACAACCTCATCATCTTCACTCATCTCTTCAGCTTGTTGCTCCCCCTTCTTGTGTAATTGCAGGGAAACAGAGGAATGGGGAGAGATGGAAGGAGACTTAGGGGGAGAAAAAACAGAGAAAAGTAATTAAAATGGAGAGCTGCAGAAAGAGGAGTGTGCTGGCCTGTGACCGGTAGATGCAGCTGCATTGAACCGAAGACCGCAGTGGGATTAACAGGAGTCTAATGCTCTGAGGATGCTGGGAAATGATTTGGTCTTGTGTGTTTGAGTAGATATATGTTTGAGGATGTGTGAGTGTCTTGTTTATGTGGGTCTGTTTGTGTGTGTGTGAGTGCATGCATCCATTCTCATGTCATGTGCCTCTGAGTTAGCGGTATTTTTGAATTTATTCAAATGTGTTTGAATGATAGCACTTTTCTGTACATTTAAGGTGACAGGAACAGAAAAACTACTGAGAATTTGGAAAGACAAGGAGAGAATTGACCTTTTTCTTGAGCTACAGAGAAGAATGAGATGAAGTGTTGAAGTCACACTGTAGAAGACCTGATTTTTACTGACACAGCTAAAGCTCCTGTCTGTCACAAAATGTGAGTTTACTTTGTCTTGCACCCAAAACCCCCAGCTCCACACATATTCCGAAAAGATTTAAAAGATCCACTTCACCAAACAATGAAGCTTTATCAATCAATTGTTGGTTGGCAGAGAACACTCAATAGAAGATGCACTTGGTGAGATATTGACCCTTTCTTCAAAGAAAGGAACTAATATAAGATTGATGGATTAATGAGGATGACTGAATCACACAAAAAAACAAAACAAAAGAGAGCTTCACACAGAGTAAAGGAGCCAAATGTCCAGACCCACCACTGAAATGATGCACTTTCTATCCGGCTTGTTGTGAGCTCAAGCAGATACCGGTTACCTCTATTTCCTAACACAGATAAAACAAACGTTTGATGTCACATGACTTTCTATTTTTACTGAGGCAAAGCACCAATCCAATTGTCATCTACATGCTAATTCCACATTTTCTACTTTGCTTTGTGGAGGATAAACAAAGACTCACAGTTTAAACAGCAAACACTCCGAACATGCCGACCTCTGCTGAAGCTGCACGATCCTCAAAATGGATTATTTCAATAAAAGAACATGATTAGATTTCTTTTTTTTGTATCCTTATCCAAATCTGTACCAAATTATACACACAATCATCAGACATATAAATGTGATGTACGATCTGATCGTCAGTGTATGCTGGTGCTATAGAGGATCACCATAGTCCGTATGATTCATCCTCTGGGGAATTTCTGCACAAATTTGAGAGACAAACCTTCAAATAGTTGTTGAGAGTGTTCATTCTGGACTTAAGTAAAGTGAGCAAACAACCCACAGACGGACATTTCCATCCAACATGTGAAAAACTAAACATAACACTTTCTTTGACCTATAGAACTAGTTTTCCAGTTCCACCAAACATGCGAAAAATTCTTCCTACGAACAAACAGACAGACAACAAAACGGCTGAAAACACACCTGTGCAGACACAGACAGAAACACATTGGAATTTAAAATGATCTTCATATTTCCTCTGAAAGTTCCCTCCCTTCATCCCCTCAGTTGATCAACATTTCCACCACCCGTCACCCAGCCGACAGGTTTTTGGGCAAGGCTGTTCATTTGCTCTGTTTTGTTCCTGCTCGGTCTCTCTCTATCCCCACACACCTTCTGTCTCTGCCAAATCCTTCAATCTCTCTCTGCTTCTCCTCTCTTCCTTACCTCCTCCCCTCCCTTTCTTCTTCTGCCCCTCTCTGTGATAACAGACTACTGTTCGGCTTGTGCCTCGACCTGCTGAATTTCAAATAGGCCCCTTCGACAAAAGAGCCAGAACCAGAGCCACGGTCTCCCCTCTCTGCTCTCTCTGAATATTAACTAGTCCTGCAGCACTTCTAACAATCCTGCACTCCCGAGCCCACCACAGCTTTGCAGATCCGCTTGTTGCATTAAGGGAATGGACAGAGAGGTGGTGTGCAGGTCGTCACTCTCTGCTCACTAGGTTAATACCTTTGTTTGTATTCAACAAAGGAACATATGGTCTTGGACATGCCAGACTTGGTTCGTACTTAGACACACACACCATGAAGAGTATTGTAGATCCTTAGTAAATGACCAAAAAATAGCTGAGACCCGCTGACTGAAAATATAAATATGAACCTCTAAAGTAATGCCTTGTGATTATAGGCTGGAAGTGGCCATTTTATTACTTTTAATGTTATAAAACTTCAGGTAACAGCTATTTGTTGTGGTACCCTCTGAGTCCAGCGATCTGATGTCACAGACATAAGGTAATGGTTCACAAACCTACGTCTATGTCTGTTTATTTCCATCCATTCTGCCTGTTGACAGTTTTAAACCTGGGTCCTTCCTGCTGTGTGGAGGTAGAGCTAACATCCCTTTAATGTTAACTCACACACTGAAAGCTAAAATAACAAAAGTGCATCTGGGGCTCAAAGCTTGATGAATTTACATAGCAAAAAAGCAAGATTTGGGCCTGTTTGTATATTGAATCACCATTCAATGCAGCACAACAGCAGTTACATTTAATTCAAGGATGTCTGTGCTACTGAGAATGTGTTTGTAGGATAACATGTTGGACTGATAGAAAGAGCAGATCAATACAGAAAATAAGTGTCAGAAATGGTACAAGTTGCTTTCAAGCAGGACAGTATTTTTTTTTCATTCAGTGCAGGTAAAACCAAGTTTAATATTCTGTGTGTTCACCTTGCATCTGTCCAGCTCAGTCTCTAATACACACAGCAGAGACGCTGTCTACAGCTCTTGACTGTCAGCATTGTTTGGCTATTGGAACAGTATCTTTTCTCACTTGAAAGCAGGAAAGTGACCCACATGCTCCCGACCCTCTGAAAGGAACAACAATTCCCTTTTGGACCAGGGCCCATGTCAGTTTTTACAGTCCATATAGTTTAACTTACACACGCGACCATACACATACAAAGAATGGACACACCTGTTTGACTGCTCTTGAAGTACATAAACAATCAACTGCAGAATACAGACAAATTTGCAAATACAAAGTTATATTCTGAGTTAAAGCTGAGGTAGGCAGTTTATCTTTGGTGTCATCAGTCTAAAATTCCGTAACAACCTTTGAGCATTTTGTAATTCAGGTGGTCTGAAAGAACTCCTGCACCTCTCCTTGGCTCTGTATTCAGATGGTCACGGGGTATTTTCAGCCAATCACGGTAATTTCAGAGAGCCTTCTTAGTGACAGGTAACGTCGGTATGAGCTGACTGGCCGTTGAAACAAATGTCATGCCTTACGCTCTAAAATTGGCCTTTGCCTGGTTTGAGTTGAGCTGAGACGGACCAGTTTACACCGCTGCAACTTTCCCTGCAACCGTTTGGTCTTGTCAGGAATCTTTGGTGTAAACTGGACTCAAAAGAGAGAGACACAGAGCCGGAGCAAAAACAGGGAGGGGGGTGTGCAGCAGAGTTGCTTCTTAAGGAGTCTCATGCTACAGCTAGCTTGATTTCCACAAGGGCTGACCGAGATATCGTTTAAGCATCGTCATCATGCAGGCTGTGCATGCTGTTCTAGCGTGCTTTTGTAATTTTTGACCAGTGACGAATTGTGCAAACTAATGACAGAAACCCCAAATCATGTTTAAAAATGAAAATGTAACAAATCTCACTGTACTGATATATACTGTATGATCTGTATGTTATTTGATATATCTACTGTATTTTCAATATCATATATTTTATCCACATACATTTTTACATTTTTGAATATCATGTCATTTAATATTTTTCTCCTGCTTTGTGTGGAACAAAGTGAATTTTCCCTCTTAACTCATACCTACTCCGTGCCCGTATGTGTGGAGAACATTAACTGAGAAGAAGGGAGAGGGAAAATGCCACCTAAAGAAAAGTAGAGTGCTGTGTAAATACAGACGGTGACAGGCTTCTTAAACAGCAAACGTGTCAGTCAGTTAATCAAGTACATTAGAACCAATATATTGATAATTAAAGTTTTGAATTGGCTTTAATTGGAATAGTTTAAAAAAAGATGCTTCAGTACAAAAGTTCTAATCAGTCCATGATGGGTGTTTTTCTAAAATATTATATAAGATATTTACAAACCGTGTGGGCAAAAAAAAAAAAGAAGAAGCAAGAAATGTTGCAAAAATAATATTGCTGCAATGTAAGTTTTTCTCAGTATCATGCAGCCCGAATTTCTACATGTTGTCTACCTCAGCTTTAATAACTTTACATATGCCCTGTAATGCTGTAATGCAGGGCTGCAATACAAACGTGACATGTTTAAATAACCAGCATATGATGTCCGCACACAGTCATATAGATATGGCTTCATTTGCACAGCAGTTATCACGCTTTCTACTGCACAGGTGCACAGGAATGAGATAAATCACTCATGTTTGCCACGACTGAAGCGGGCTCTTGAAATGGGCAGGAAGAAGCAAACAAGTCCAAAAAAGCCTCTTACCTTGTTGATCCAGGTCTCAAAGTTGGGCCCGTCTGTTGTCAGGAACAAATCTGGAGTGGGAAGAACAGAGAGACGGAAAAGACAGTTACTAAGTGGCACATTAGTTCATCAGGCAATTATACACCACATACTGTAAACACTGATCTATAAAGGAGGAAATGAAGACTAGTGTAGTGGGAATGATTCAATGAAAAAGTAATCTGTGCTGCAGCTGTGAACCTCAGTACCTTTACGAAAAATGACAACGACTGCATCTTAACTTCTGGCAAAATATGGTTCCAGGAAAAGAAAAACACAAACACAACCCTTTCATATATATTCATATTACACATCTTGCCTTATTCATTGCGATGACTGACAGAAAAATGGTTCTCAGTATTCGTCCAACTGTCACTGATACAAGATAAGAATCAGCATTCAATTACAGAGATCTGTCAACATCATGTGTAACGTACAGGGCTACCTGTAAATATCAAGAAAATTCAAACATTATCATGTCTACTCTCCTTTGGCTTACAAAAAACAAAAAAACAAACAAAATGAAAGAATCTAAGTGGGTTAAATATTTTAAAATTGTTCAGTGATAAATAAAATTCACTTAAAGCAACAAAATGAAACTGTGACCGAGACCCACTGCTTCGGGAAACGAAAGTTAACGATGCGCGTTTATACGTCACACAAAACAGCAATTTTAGTAAAACCGGGTCATATTTTAAGGAGATGATGTCCTCCGACTGCTCTGCCTCAACTCTGTGATTTACGGAGGTTTGTGAAAGCAACATGTAGGCTGCCTGCAGACTGAAGCTGCAGCTGCCACACCGAGTCGCTGCTGGTGACAGCTCTGCTAAAATAAAAGGCTGCAGACAGACAGAGCAGTTGTAGGACATCAGAGGGAAAACCAGAGGACATTTTCTCTGTGAAATATGACCCAAGTTTATGAAATTGCTGTTTTGTGTGACGTATTAACGTGAATCGTTAAATTTCGTTTCTTGACGCAGTGGTCGCAGTCAAAGTTACATACTTGTCATGCTGCTTTTAAAGTGTTCTTTTATTGTATTTTCTATCTATTTTATACTTATTTTATATTGTACTGCACTCATTGCGGGCAGCAAAGGAAGAATTTCATTGTACAGGGAAATGCGTTTCTAACTGTGCATATGACAATAAACACTTTGACTTTGACTTGACTTGATATTGTTGCTTTAATATGTTCTGGCACTGACTGTTTAATACAGAGGACAGAAGGGGATCCTGAAGCAATAAAGATGAGTTGGTTTTTCAAAGCAGTAGCAGAAAAATAGGTTAAGAGAAGGACGAGGGATAATGGGGGAATCCCCCACTGAGAGCAACAGGGTTTCACTCAGCTATCTGGAGGCGTTACCCCTGGTAACGCCTGTAGCTCGCTCTATTGCAGGGCTGGGCAATTTTTTTACCTTAGGGACCACATGAGAAATCCAGACCGTTGCCAAGGGCCAAAAAAGTTTTGGCATACTGTGAAATCTTATTTCATCACTGCATTAAGTGACAGAAAATATACTTTGCACTTATTTACTGCAGTGCATTTATTTAATTGAAAGTCACGCCAAACACCATCTTAAAATGAAATGCAGGAGTCTTTGAACTAAATGCACAGGACTGGCTGTTTTGGAACTTAATAAACTGAACAAAAAAATTCTCAGCATGTCAAAAGACAATAAAATGGTCTGCCGTCTTAAAGGGCAGATTGAAGAAAACAAAAAAACAGTCTAATTACCTAATCATACATGAACATGTTGCTTTTTCCCACAATACATTATAACATGAGTTTGTTTATTGGATTATCCACTGTGGATTGTCAATACAAAAAAACAAACAAACAAACAAAAAAACCCTCTTGTATTCTCGCATGTCTTTTAAAATAATTTTTTACCTCGATATGTGCATTTGTCATTATGACAGTGTTTCACTACTGCAGTAAGGCCTTCATTTTGCTGAATCTGTAGGCTAGCAAGCAATGCTTCAGCTGACTTTCCCTTCTCATCTTCTTATTTCTGAATTTTTCATGTATTTTGTCTCAAAGTGGCAACTTAACTTGTAGCCCTCGAATAGGGCTGTATGTTTATTACAAATAAAGCAGACAGCTTTTCTGCCACCTCAGTAAAAAAACAATAATAATAATAATAATAATAATAATAATAATAATAAGCAGTCCACAACTAACTTAACACTTCACATTCTGCATCAACTCTACGCTTTCTGTGCTCATTTGAAGCCAGTGAGTCCAAATGAAACCCCCATTGACGCTGATGCATGGACAAAGTAAAAATTTCAGTCACAGTGTGTCTCAACAGACTCAGCAGACGATGCAATGAGTTCAAACATCACTCAAATCAATGTCAACTGTGCCAGGAAGAAGCGAAGAAGCGAACATTTAAAAACAAATTTGGTTCACTTAGAAATGGACCAAGTCTTTTCAGAAGGACCGTGGTTTGACGGTTTGAAGTTCAAAAGTGTGTTCTTACTTCTCCAAATGAATCACACTCAAGGGGTAAACGCACCGTGATTCGATTTCATACGTGTGAAAGCCACCCGAAACCTCACAGGCCAGAATGAACCATCATGTGGCCATACAATGCTCAGGTTTGTTCTGCTGGTTCCCTATGACCTGTTCTTGTACTCAGATTACTTGCTCTTGAAGCTTCGTAGACTTCATGCCTTTCTGTGAGAGGTCTTTTACTTTCATCACTGCATTCTCTGGACTGTGGTTTCGCCAAAGTAATTGGACATGAAACAAATATTGGCATTGATCTGCCTCGGGGCACTGCTATACTCCACTTGTTGCCGTGCTCTGCATGGGAAAATACAGACAATAATGGAATAGGAAATGACTAAAGGGAAGACAGGAAGAATGAGATATGTGTCATCATGATAAAAGCTACCGTTGAAATCTTGTGGCTATAATGTAACTATACACTGCGATGGCCAATGCAGTCAATAGCAAGTTTTAAACACCACAGCAGTCATGCTGGCAATGTTTAGGAATCTCACAATTTGATAATATTCAAATTCTTTGATGTCAGATGCGATTGAAAATCATGAAAAGCAAGGAGACACACTATACTGGAGTCTTGCTCTGGTACAGTATTCTGAGTGCCAAACCATTCCCTAGAGTCCTCATTTTGATGAAATACAATATGAAACATAACTGGCAATCAAGATAAATGGTCTGCAGTCTTTTATTTTACCTATTCACAATCCCTGAAAAATAAAACTTAAACTGAAAAGCCCATTAAAGCAACAATATGTAACTTGGACTGTGACCCACTGCTTCGAGAAACGAAACTTAACGATGCATATTAATATGTCGCACAAAATATCAATTTTGTAAACTTGGGTCATATTTCACAGAGAAAATGCCCTCTGGTTTTCCCTCTGATGTCCTACGACTGCTCTGTCTGTCTGCAGCCTTTTACTTTAGTGGAGCTATCACCAGCAGTGACCCACTGCTGCAGCTGCAGCTTCAGTCTGCAGGCAGCCGACATGTTATTTTCAGAAACCTCCGTGAATCACAGAGTTGAGGCAGAGCAGTTGTTGCTGTTGTTTTTCGAAGCAGTGGGTCTCAGTCGAAGTTACTTAGTGTTGCTTTAAGGAATACAAGCTATTCTTGAACCATCTGGAGTACTTGCATGGTTTTGGTCTCTTTTGAAAGCCGTCGGAACCATTTTAAATGCTTGTGACAAACTAAACTTTTTTTTCAACTTAGGTAAACTTTGTTTTTGCAAACAGATGCCTGCAGATAAATATGGATAGGAGTAATAAGCAAAAAACACAATCTACCACAGCATAAAGAGATATATCAGCCAAAAACAATAAAACAAAATTAACAAAGCCCCAGAGGGGATGAACCCTGTAGTTTTTGTGTCTGTTTGTTATCATTATCATTATTATCATTATTATCATTATTATTTGTTTCCTGCATCAGCTCAAACTGCCCTGAGCTGGAACGTGCTGCAAGCACAAGGATTTTCACAACATATGGAAATGACATCCATGTGCTTTCTTAGAAATATGAACCAAATTGATCCAGGGGTGGTGCTGCAATAAGGCCTTGAAATTTTTTTGAGAGGCCACACCCCTCAATCAGTAAGTACAAATGACTTTTTTAAAAAGATACTTGTCATGATTCTCAGTCACAGAAAAAACTCTGCATGTGTACTTTGCCTGTGGTAATTCAATCTGGCATACCTCATTCCAAAGATTTTGCTATAGAGAACCTGTCCTCCTGCTAATACCACACGATCAATTTATTTTGTATCCCGACTTATGCTGGGGTCAGACTACACGAAATCAGCCTGATAATAGTCAGATTGGGAGGACGTAGGGCGTCAGGTAGGCTCATAAATGATCAATGAACACTGGGTGCAACAATCGATCATTTCATCTAAAGTAGCATCTTTATGGATAATGACCGAGGCCGCATCTAGGACGCCTCACGACCTTACGACGGGAAGACGAGCATTTTTAATTTTTTGTTTACCTCCCACGACGGCTTGTCAGTAGTAGTAGTAGTCAGTGGCGAGCGCATCCTTGCCGGTGACGTCATGCACGTCATAAACTGCAAATGATGACTGATCGGGGAGCAACATATAGTCTGTCATGTCTCTTGGCCACGACATGGCAAGATGTTTGACTCTTTAATCACCTAATCTGACACAGTGAGTCTGACCCCGGCGTTAGTTTCTATGCTACAAACTAAACTAAACCAGACTAAAGCATTTTGGGCAATTCATGCAACAGATGGTCATTATTTTCTTTCTTACCACCATCACAAGTTACCCACAAACACATACACTGCCATAACATTCATGATTGACATGCCACGTTAAACCATTTTTAAAGAACTTGTGGTAAAACAACTTTTAATTTGTAAAACTTGGGGACTTGCAGACATGTTGCCCACACAGCGTCAAAACACTTTGGAAATGCAAAGACGATAACAAATGCATGCATAGATTTAGCATATGCGTGTGTGCGCGCACACACACACACACACACACACACACAC
>JAPQLA010000001.1:5410984-5423870 GCA_029822935.1 Naso vlamingii | reverse complement strand
TTTAGCAGCGAATGGTGTCATTTTTCAACCACTATTACACTGTTTAATCAGGTTACACATCATAATGACAAAGTTAAAATAAAAAAGTTGTCTAGTTTCAATTTAAAACAAAAGACTTTCACTGAATGTTTATTGGTGTCCTCTCCTGTTCCAACACTAAAACACAAAGTTGAACAACAGCTTTAACCCAGAAATGGCTCTTTCAGCTGCTTCAGGACACAAACAAACAGCTGTATGGCTTACTGGCTGCTTTTTAACTTTGTGTTTTAGCAGCAGAACATGAGAGGACACCACTAAAAAATTGGTGACTTTCTTGTCTTTTAAAATGACAATTTTTGGACGGATTGTTGAAGCACTTAAAGCGCTCCTTCACCTCCACTGTTTTAAGCTAGTGGTGATGTCAGCAAGGAGCTCCAGCTCTCAGGACTGCACGGTTCATCAGATTAATGCTATAGAACATTGTATATAATCATAAATATCCTTATAATGAGGATCAATGTGCAAAAAAACAAACTTCTCCTTTAAATGGTTTTATACTTTAAGAGGAACTTTACTCTGACAAAACATTACAAACCTTATTAACAGTCCTTAGCGTGTTCTAAATATAATAAAGATAATATAAACATTAATGGCAGTTGAAAATACTCCAACTGAAATGTATCTAAAACTGGCTCACCCAGACTGCCTGCAAAAGTCACTTTCTCCCTGCTTAAGCCACACTGTGATGCTCCAGCCGGTAACGCTTAGAGGAGCAGGTGGTCACAGCAGACAGTGAGCTGAGCCATGCTGAAGAGTCACCCACCGCCTTGCTCACCCCCCGCCCTTTATCTTTCCTCCCATCCTTTCCTGTCAAAGCATTTAGGCAACCATTCATCCTCTCAGACTAATTTCTCCCTCTCTTCCTGCCTACTTCCCTCTTCTCCCTCCCTCCCTCTCTCCCTCTGCATGCCCCCACAGGCAGTGGCAGCCAAAGGGTCTGACATCCACCAGATGTATGACACTGGTGGTCCTCCTGCAGCACATTCACTTACAGAAAACTGAACACAGCTGGGCACATTTCAGGAGGACCACCAGGATTTAATGATTGCCGTTTGTGTAGATTCGGATCAGGTACAGGAAGTGAGAGGTGACTTCCTACAGAAAAGATCAGCTGGAAGGCAGGCTGACATGCAAGCCATCACTCTGACTGACTGATGAGTTGCAGCATACTCGATAAAGCGGTAAAAACCAATGATGTCTGGACACAGTCCAATCTGTATTAAAACCAAAACACCAAATATTGCCACTAGGATTTCATTTTGTTTATTGACTTTCTCATAATCCCCAAACAGATTAAATATGAATTAACATCTGCACTGGTTGAACTGTGACAGCCCTGGGAATAAAACCACACAACACAAAAAGATACCTGCAGTGAGTACGACATGACTTAATCCTCTGTGATTACCTTAAACACGAGGATTAGTTTCCAGAGGAAAAAAAAATCCTGCCATAAGTCTAAATGACAGCGCCACACTTAGTGGGCAGAAAGACAGAAGCGAGACACTGTAAAACAAGAACGAGGTGATTTCTCCATTCACTGGTGAAGAAAATTACTCTTCCCTTCTCTCTTAGTCAACTTGAAAACTGATGGCCTCTTGTCTGATTCCTGGAGTTTGCTCCACAATAACTTTGTGGAACGCACTTCAGGAAGCAATGCCTGTGAATTTCAAATTTATAACTTCATCATCAACACACTGTGTGACATTTTTGTTACAAGAACAGAGGTCAACATTGGTATGGAGAGAATTTACAAACCAGGGACCATGCACCTTCTGATAATAGGGCAACTCGCTTATACAAGATATATTTCAGACTTGAGTGTTTGCAGTTTTTTCAATTTTCACTGAAAAAGATTTTTAGAAAAAAGCAAAACATGTGGATTTTATGTCTCCAGTTTGACCTTGCATGTATGAATATATGTACTTATGTATGCAAAACATTTGCAATATTGCGTACATGTGTACATCTATGCATGCTAACCTGGTGCAATATTACCTGCACACACATGTCTGTATGTGCAAGACATGTGCAATAGGGCATTGTGCAATCTACACCAGCACTTTACAGGCTTGTGCAATAGGATTATGTGCAGTTTAATTAGCACTTTAACTTTTCAATATGCAATAAGACTAGTACCTTAATATCTTAGCAGTTAAGCACTTAAGCACTCCAGCACTTGAACATTTAACATCTGGTTAGTCTTGTTTTCTTTGTCCCTCAAATTCTGGTTTGTCATCAGCGACACTGTTCCTTTTACTTTTTTAAATTATTGTTTTTTTTCTGTTCTTCTTGACAGTGTGTTTTGTAGTTATACGGCAGGCACTGGCCTGACCTGCTGGGGGTCTGGGGATGGAAATTATGATGAAAAACAAAACAAAACAAAACCAAAAAAAAAGCCATATGGCCAGCTTATTTATTAATTAATTTTTTTAATGAACAATAAATACATACAGGGTCCTATTTATATACATATGTTTAGAAGGATGGAAAAGCAGGGAGTAAGTCATAACCAGTATAAATCACACAGGATAAAGGTTATTAGGCCTTAACATGGAGCCAATGTCACGGATAGTGCATTTGTTTGTACTGTACCTGCACTCTAAGCCTACTTTGTACTCTGAAGTAGTGGAGCAGAGCGAGCAGAAGCTGTATTGCTCTATTTTATTTTCTCTCAGGAAAAAAAAAGAGCCCAGAAATGATATAACTGCATCTCTCAGTCTGGTTTCCACCACATTATTCAGCTGAACCTTCCAATCCTCTGGTTCAGGAGAGGATGGAGCAGCGGGTCAGTTTAGCGTTACAGAGCAGGGGGAGAGGGGGAGAGAGGGAGAGAGGGAGAGAGAGAGAGAGAGAGAGAGAGAGAGAGAGAGAGAGAGAGAGAGAGGGGGGCGGGCAAACAACCCGCCCTGAGGGATGCAGCTGGCTCTAAAGAACTTGTCGACAGGGTGGGAGCTCGTCTGCTGCCGCTGTCGTTTCCGCTCTGCTCCATTCTATCCACCACCTACTGTGGGCCCTACTGTTCCTGCTCGCGTCTTTGAATTTAATGATAATGCCATTAAAAAGCCATTACATGAAACATGACGGAACATTATTATTCGTGTCACTTTTTCCATTATTGCATCTCCCACAACTGAACTGCACTCAGCTACCAAACATAAACGACTATCCAAAAAGCACATTTCAGTAATGCATATAAAATGTAACACAAAAGAAAAAGTAATGCTCTGCCAAACACAGTAGGAAAAGCCAACCAAAGCCTGAGAGCCTTTTATAAGTAGGGTTGGTCCCATACCGATACCAGTATCGGAAAAATGCCTCTGATACAGACACAAATACTGATATCTGTATCAGCGAGTACACCAGTCAGTGCACTGATCAGATATCATGTGATTTATTAGCCGCTAAACGGCACCCAACTATTTTCCAGTTTTCCAACTATTTAACAGCGGTGAGGAAGAACGGAGAGATTTGACTGAGCTAGCAAAATGTCAATATTTGATAATATTTTTCACTGAGAAGTCCTACCAGTAAAAAGGTGATGCAGACTGATATGAAAGGAATTAGATTTTCCTAGATTTTAGCTTTTAAGTCGCTGTTTCGCTTCTTCACTTCAGGTTAAGTGTAATTAAGTTCCCATGGCAGAAACGAGCGATGCAGCTGGTGAGGTTAGCGTACCCACAGGGTTTCTCTTAAAGTGATGCAGCAATGTTTGATACCTGCCCAGAGTTCAGATAAAGTGTTATCTGTTACTCGTTGTGCCAACTCTTCCCCAAGCTGCTTCAAACAAAGAGGAAAGCAGCACATGCACATCCAGCTATCAGACTAGTGTGTGAATACTGAGGCACGTCTGTGATTGCACCTTTGAGCCCTAATTGAGTCTCATTCCAATTTCAGAGCTGAAGGGACCATGATGAAGCTGATGCTGTTGAGTTGCAGCTTCAGCTTTGGTGTTTCATTGCAGATTACCCTTGAGGCTTTCTGGTGTATAGCTTTTGAAAGATGTATGATCAAAAATACAATTTGTGCCAGAGGCATGACGGCCCTAAGAGGGCCTCATGTAATTAACTGTGCTCATTTACACCCCTTTTCAAAACCAGTCTCCCAAGGTGCTGATACTCCAAAGGATTTGTTATTTCAGCATCGCCACAGCTTTGCTCCATTTTAGTTTCTTGTATTTCAATCCGTAACTCAATTGTGATAACACTTATTGATCCATGTAAGGAAACACTGCAAGCCCGCAGTGGAGGAATAAACTACAATATAAAAGAAGGTGGTTGTGATTTAGGTCTCAGTTGTCATGAATCAATGGCACAATGTGCAGTCAAGCATGTGTGGAGCAAAGCACACAGTGAGATCTGAAGGGAGTTTACCATGTTTGGCTTTGTAGCTGTGTTCACTTACACGTTAAGTGTTAGCAAATCTCTATTTTGAAACATACAGAGAAGCAAAACGTGTTAGCCATACCTGTAGGTTACAGTAAGCTCAGTGTCTGGAATTAGGACATTTTAGTGGGGCAGATTCTTGCTCTCACAGGGTCTTTAATCATGTGCTTCCATTATGCTACAGAATGGTCTTTTACAGTCACTTCTTCATCCTGCTGCCTAATAAAGAAAACTCTTACTACTAGAGTAGTTTTGGCCCATCGATCATGTGAGGAATTGGTACAGCTAAACAAAGAACTGAATGTCTGGTGATTAAAATATAAATCGTGCGCGAGAGGTGAAGAGAAAGATCATGCTCAGGCAATGAAAGGAAACACTTTAAATACTAAGATTGGAAGTAAAGCTGGGGCTGTTAATTCTGTTCTAACCCTAACCCTAACAAACAAAAAAACAAACAAATTCCACTGTCTGTGGCTACAGCAAGGCTGTAATCCATCCAACCAATCAATTTAGACAGCCCGAATGAATTCACTGGAATGGCCTACCTGCCTGTCCTGCCTTCGTGCACTCTGCCTATAAATTCATTACGTTTGATCGGAGTCTTATGCAAGGAGAATGACGAGAGGAGAATGCTACACACTGAGGAGAATGCTACAGCTTAAGAGAATGCTGCCACATTAGCAGTTGTACCCACAGCAGCCTCTACTAAAGGGAAAAAAAAAAGGCTAAACAAAAAGTTGGATAGCACACAGTAAAATCAGAGTCACCATCAGCGTGGCTTTTCAGCAGTGGCAATGGCTGAGTGAGTTGGCTGAAAAGTGATGCAATGGTTGCTGTCTTCCTGATGTTGTGTCTGTTTTTTTTACATTCATCATGATAATGTTCGTGATTTCATACTGCTGAATGAGGTAACACATTTGAATAAAGCTGACAGCGATGTGCTGAGGTTTTCTCTCTGCTCTGTTCTGTTACGGGGCCGTTGTGATGCATGGTGCCCATGCATGTGTGGGGGGTGCGGCTTTTGAATGAGCCCTGAGGGGAGGGGATGGGTTCAGACGGAGCCCCGAGGAGATGCCACTTTTCAAATTTTGCAGCTTTCCTGAATTACCAACCCCAGCTTTAAGCAGAGCTTCTGGTTTGTTTTTGAGGGTGGTTATTCATACATTTTGGTGCATAAATGCCATTTAGCCAAACACTAAGGGCGCACTCACACTAGGCATGTTTGACCCCTAAAGTCCAGTTTGTTTGACTAGCGTGAGCGCTCCGTTCCGTACTCAAGCACGGCACGCTTTGTAAGCCCTGGCACGGCTGGTGGAGGTGGACTTCAGTATGGGACGGATGCACGTGCACAAGCACAAGCATGGAGCGCCAACATTACTGTGACTGTTTGCAGAGGATTCCCCTTAAACTCAGGCAGACAGCAGCATACAATATCCGCATAAAAAGCAGTGGAAAAATCTGCGACTGTCGTGTAGATCGCGGGAACCAGAGAGAAATTTAAAAATGTTATTAAAAGATCAAAAATATGCAGGTAAAAATACAGGTTGCGCTCTGTAGATCAGGTAGCTCAAGTGTGCTCAGGCGCAGTTAGACTGGAGCAAAGCGAGTGCAGGCCAGTGGGGGAAAAGGGAGGGGGGACATTTGTGCTTCAGCACAGTACGGGACAACTGGGCCAAGTGTGAGTCCGCCCTAAAAAAACCATTGAACAGGAAAATCTTGCTCTTGAATCAAGCTTTGATCTCCTGGTGTCACACCTTCAGTTTAAACCTCCAATTACCAAAATTTTCTCTCCACACAAGCCCACAGATATAGCAGGTTACATGAACACTTAGCTTCTAAAAGCTCCTTTTAAAAAGTGAGTTTTGTCAATTTTGAAATAAGCTTTTGGGACAGTTTTAATACAAAAAGCTCAAAGTGCAGTTTTCATACAACTGATGTGTTCACATTCCCCAAATGCAGTGCTCTAAAAAACCCAAAGCCTTTTGGAATTGTTTCTCATGGTAAGAAATTATTTAACCATCAGTGACTCACCAGCGGTGAAGTCTTTGTTGAGGTCAATGAAAGCATTAGAGTGAGGGATGCGCATCTTGACAGCTGAACTCAGTGCACTCCGACAATCAGGAGTCCTAAAGGGGAGAAAAACCACACGTCAACAGTGAGAGTTAAAAGCTCTGCTTTTGAAAATGTAATCAAGGCAGGAGAGCTTAGGAAATAAACAAGGGAAATTTTAAGTGACTTTGAGAATGATTACAGTACCTGTTGGTGAGATAGCAGACTTCTGTGGATGAGGAATCGGTGACTCCAAATATGTCTGGGATCATGTCTCCATTAAAACTGAAAAAAGATTTAATTTCATTTAAATGAAATCAGAAAATATTAAAACGTACATTGAGGTAACAGGTTTTTTTGGTACTGTACAGTACCAACACATACAACCAGAAGCCGTGAAACAGTTTCTTCTTATGTTCTGTCAGAGCGGTACGGGTTATGCTGAGGCCATAGCCAGCTGGGATGTGATACTTGCCTAAACAATATTTAAAACCAAAGAGAGAGTAGAGTTTATGTTGGCACCATTTAGGCTGATACTCACTCCATGACAAGGGGCTGATCTATGAAGGTCTTGTTCAGCATGAGTCCCCCACTCACATCTGCAGAAAAAGAGGTGTTGAAAAAGGCCCTGAGTAACATTGATCTCACGAAACAAAACAGAAAATAAGTTGGCTGGACAGATTTGACTTCCCTCTGGGTATCAAAACTTGTTGACACCCAGTTATTTTAGTATTAAGTTGGGTGTAAAAAACATATAACGTCTTTTCTTTTTTAGCTGCGACCAGCAGCTCTATAGGTCACTCTGTTGGTCAGTCAGTTGGTTGATCCACAAAAATTCCCCACTCTTTGGCAGAGGAGGTAAAGTGTGTGTGTGTGTGTGTGTGTGTGTTTGTGATCATGACAATTGGCTAAAAGGGGATGTGGCAGTGGGAGTGGCCTACTGCAAAGAGGTGCGTAACTTCCAAATGGATTCACAGACTTGCACAAGATTTAGTGGAAAGGTTGGTCATGAGCCAAAGGACTGATTAACGGTTCGGACCAACTGGCAAAAAGGGGGTGTGGCAGTGGGAGTGGCCTGTAACAAAAAGGCACATAACCTCTTAACAGATTCATGTAACGCGGCCAAACTTTGTGAAAATACATACACTCTCATTGGTCATGGCTTGACACAATTAGTGATGCAATTAGTGATGTTATTGGTCACAGCTATGATGGACAGTCAAGATGTCTGCTATAAAAACATCTACTTGGTTTTAGTTTTACTGCTCATTTTTACACTGAATGTATACTGCTTTATAAAAAAATACAGTTCTCATCAGAATAAAAACACCCATATTTATATGATGCCAGGTCCTATCAAATCATGTGCATGTGAGGTAAATCCTTCATCTGTAGTTTCTGTCCTCCACCCATTCACTCTTAAAAATGTACCTAACGTCTGGTTGTGTCCCCAGAAGATGAAAATATCCGACTTGGAGTTGAGCTCAGCTGTAAGAAGGACATCCATCTGAGAGTCTCCATCATAGTCTCCAGGAACCACACTGGTGATGACGGCGGCGCTGCACAGGAAGAATGACCGTTTATATTATCGATTACAGTGAGAGCTGAGACATGCAGCCATTCCCTCCCAAAGAGTAAACATTATTACCCGGAAACCCGAGTCACCTCTTGAGTAACTTAGTGACACATAAAAGGAAATTTGAACATGAATTGTTGGATATGATGCGTGAATGGGATTTCTTTTAAAGTCACATCTACCTTGGCAAAATGTCCTTAATGTTGTGAACTTTCGGCTTGAAGTAAGGTGTTTTCGAGTCAGCCAAGAAAATCACCAGCACAGACTCTGAAACGATTAGAAGTCAGCATAGCCAAGTTTAACATCTATTGTTCAGTTAACAGCCGCCACGACAGTTTATTCTTTTTTAAAACAACAAAGCCAATAACATGCAAACACAGAACCAAGTCAGACACAGTGTTAAACGAAATCCTCACGGAATTATAGTGGCAAGTTTCATCCAGGTGACATTAACGTTACAATTATTTTAATTATCATAAAAAGGTCAATAAATTAAGCTAAATGTTTTCAAATACTAATACATACGTCATTTTGGCAGGCGGTTTACAAGCAAATACGCCACAGTAATGAAGAATTAGCATAACGTTAACCTACGTTCCCTGATAACGAAGATGTCTGTCTGTTTATCCGCGTAAAAATCGCCAAACGCTGCCACCGTCCCGTAATTTTCGGCACCGAAAAGGTCGGCTGTTACATCCTGAAGAGCAAATGTGTGATACTGCCCCACAAAAAGTAACAAAAACGCCAAAATGTTGCATTTGAACATCCACATCCTTGTGCTGGTACAGCTCCCGACAACATCACCCACCGTAATACGGCATATATCTGTACGGCAGAATGAAATAGCTGTTTGTTCAGACAACTTACGTTTTAAGGAACATTTTATTTCAAAATTTGAATATGTGCTCTGAAAATGTAATTACAACAGAACAATATAGAGGCAATGCGCTAAAATAAGGCTTTATATTGCAAAATGAGAATTTCCTAGTTTACGTCAGTGTCGTGTTTCCGGGTGGTTTGACAGCTGACAGCTGAATCAAGTTAAAGACAGTTATCCAGAGCTAAATCGGAAGTGAATAAAGTTTACCTTCAGAATAAATGCGAAAGATTTGTCAAGCTGAACATTCGGTAAAGTCACGCGGACATGAATATAAGATTATATTATTATTACAATAATATGACTTGAAACTTTGCTCAAACTGTAAGAAATTTAGGCTACGTCGACTGATTTTTTTGCATTGAGGTTCTTGATAACGATGGCCGGCTGTTTTATTTATAAGGACAGTACCGGAAATGCTTCAACTTCTAGTGATTTTGACACTGTGTAAACATGGCGAGCCTGGCAGATGTCGGCTGGAAACTCCTGGAATTCAAAGCCCGATCAAAAAGATCAGGTCTGACTTATTATTTTGCATGACGACGCACAGTGTGACACGTCCGATAGTTTCTGTGGTGCCGTGCTTGTGTGAGACTGTTTGTTAAGCCACTAAACACGAGGTTACATTTGACTTGATCCGTCCATTAATTTGTCCACTGCAGCGACGGTACAAGCATGAAAGGTCAGAGGTGTAAATGTGCAGCACGCAGGGGCTATTTTAGGAGCTTCTCAGCAGGTCTCCTTTTCGCTGTTACATCTCATCCACGGTTCACTGTACTGTGTGACTGCATGGAGTGTGAGCAGACAGTCTGTGGAACCTGGCACTGAGTGATCCCATTGTAAAACTTTGATCACATGTAGGAGCATCCTCAGACTATTTGAAGCTGAGGAAAACACTGTCCATTATGATGTTTTTCTTCCAAACACTAACTTTGGTTAGAAATGACTGCAGCGACAATAAACCTAGTCAGATATTTCACATGTACTTTTTTGTTTGTAGGTGAATTTTTCCATAAATCATGTAGTAAAGTCTTAATAACTGCTGTTATTCGAAAAAGTGGAGCTTTGGGGTAGCTTGCATTGATGACTAAAGAAAAATATGCTGATCTTGGAGCAAATAATGACTTTTCAATAATGATCAAAACGATAACATAAGGTGGAATCTTTATTTGGCAGCGGTGTTAACAAAGCAGAACAACATTCTGAAATCACAGCATTTTGAAGTGAATGCTATGCATAAAGAAGCATTAAGAGCAATTATCTGTTGAGTAATGTCTCCTAACATAGTTTTGTAATTATTCTGCTAAATTCTTCCTCATAATTACTTGACCATCGTACAGTAATTCATCTTGACTTTGTATCTCTAAAGGGTTCAAGTTACAAAGCAGATTCAGTGCATTGTAATTCTTACATGTCGTCAGTGATCATCATCATCAAGGGTGTAATTCATCGTTGATTCATGCATGTCTGAAATCTAACTCTGTGCTACTAACTCCCTTCTGTGAATTGCTGTAGATTTGTGATTTAGCTGAGAGAGACGATTGGCCTTAATTTCACCTTTTGAGAATGGCCACTACAGTGGCTGCGGTTGCCCGGCCTCAGCGGAAAGTTCTCAGACTCGGTAAGTAGTGGCAGCAGATTTGAGGAAAACAATGCAGTTAGCCACACACAGAGGGCCGGAGAGGACACGGGTAAAGATCACCAAAAAAATCTGTTTGTGATGACATGCAAAGTGTCTGTAGTCAGAACATAATTGTTTTCATGTTCACAGTAAACTATCGCTGCTACATACTGAATGTTTGAACTGGGAATCAGAAATATTCTTGTTACTTATCCGTTTTACTCAGCGACATAAAATAAGGATACTGTCAAGCTGATGTATGAATTATGACATATTGTTTCTTATAAGTGTCTTTATGTCCTGATTATGAGGTTTAATTACTGCTATTATTTTTAGCTGTGACCAGCAGCTCCATTGGTCGCTCTGTCTGTCTGTCGGTCGGTCGGTCGGTCGGTCCACAAAAATTCTCCACAGTTTTCGCCCTAGGAGGCTGAAATTTGGCATGGAAGTCAAGACGGTGTGTGTTTGTTTGTGTTCATGCCAATTGGCTAAAAGGGGGCGTGGCAGTGGGAGTGTCCTATTGCAAAAAGGCACATAACTTCCAGATGGATTCACACTAGCACAAGATTTAGTGGAAAGGTTGGTCATGAGCCAAAGCAGGACTCCAGACTGACTTTTCTTACTAATGTCACTGTAGCTGCTTACTGAAAATTTTAGGAGCACAAGGAAAAAATTTAGGGGCCACACCTTAAAAGAACCTGCAACTCAATTATTCACATTTTTCCCATTTAAACTGTATTATTGGCAAATGCTTTGGTAATAAATAGACATAATAGATAAATAGACTGGTCGCAGCTATTGTGAATTTGCACTTGTTTATCATAAGAAAACAAACATAAGAAAGTTGAACACTTGAGCTCTCACATTGGTGACAGTGTGTCTGCTGTTGGTTCAGCTGTATGGATAGTCTTCTTGTTCCTCCACAGTTTGCGTGAAACACCCAAAAGTGATGCAAAATAAATGCACAGTATCAGTGAAGTCATATAGTGTACGGCCTTTTATGTGTAACACGGTTGGAGGTCTGCTTTACTGCAGTTTGTCCTAAGACTGTTTAAAACCAACCAAACAACGACTCCCCACATTGGTCTGATCTCATGGTAGAAATTAACACTGGAATATTAGCCTTCCTCTATTCTCTTTTGAAGTGTTATCTTTTAAAATGAGATGAATTGGCTTTGTCCCCAGCAACTTTTAAGCTGATGGAAATTATGCTAATTTCAGATGGAATGTGAATTTTTCAGTACCTGTGGTATTGACCCAAGGTCGAACCTATTAAAATGCAAATCTCAGCAAAGTGAAAAGTGTCTGGAAATAGAGAACGTCTAACAGATAGGGGTTTTCCTCAAACTCCGGCTCTCTCTCGGCTCCGAGGGAAAACGTCAGGAAATATGTGGTGGCGAGCCAAATTACCATATGAATTTTTAGCTAAGGGCCTGAATATTGTTTTGTGTGCTGATCCTTTTGTTATGCTGTGTGTTGCAGTGAAAAACAGAATTTACTGATTGCATGTGTCTATTGTTTCTCATTTTCTTTTACATTAACTGGAAATAAGAACAATGAAGTATTCACATGCTCTGCTAACTGCAGAACTTTTGTCATTTACATACTGGAATACATTGAATGAAATACAACTATTGTTTTAAAATTTAAAAAATTGGAGCAATCGGCACGTGACTTTCAGATGAAAATCATGGGCTTCATTGACTATGTTTTTGTCCAGTTTAGTCATTAAAGGCAGGGTTAGTAATTCTGTTTACCTGCAGTTTATTGTCATACTTGCTAGGGCTGTGTATTGGCAAGAATCTGACGATACGATACATGTCACTATACAGGGGTTACAATCCAGTATATTGGAATATGTTGCAATAGTGTAAGCTAGGCAATATAAAGTGCAAATTTTTCTTTTCAAACTTATTTTAGGAAAACTGACATAGTATAAAGAACACACCACAATAAAATCTGAGAAAAGAAAAGGATTTTTTTTTGTGCAATCACAATGTCATAGCAATAGTTTTTGTGCTGTAGCCGTCTGGGTTTAAAAAACACAAAATGAACCACTGCCACAAATTGTTGCATTAAAACTATATATTAAAAATCCATACAGTGTTTTTGAGAATTGTTACGATATTGACATAATATTGCAATATTGATATGTATCGATCTTTTCTTACACCCCTCACATTTGTAGAAAACCTCTTAACTGCCTGATGGCAATCAAAATATCAAATGCTCTGGGGGGAAGAAATAAAAAAAAAAAAAGTCCATTGTCGGCGGCGACAGCACAGCTGTAATACGTCTAACTAACTCCAGCTTTAATAACCTTAATAAAAATGAGTGAC
>JAPQLA010000001.1:5327988-5350157 GCA_029822935.1 Naso vlamingii | reverse complement strand
GCCAGGCGAGCAACTTCCATTGAATTGAACGGCGGCCATTTTCGGTCCAGTATCCAGTTCTTATTATACATCCATGAAAATGACGGCTTGGTTAGGCTAATGTTAGCTACATTAGCTGCTGACATTGTAGTAACATTATAGTACGCCGGTAAACGTTAATCTTTCAAATCAATGTTGTAAACCGACGCCTTGATGAAGACCGGTTGAACAACTCACCTACTGACTCCACCAAAGTGTCGGTTCACAACATTGATTTAAAGTATTAACGTAGCCAGCTTTACATGAATGTCACCATGATCATCAGCAGCTAATGTAGCTAACGTTAGCCTAATCAAGCCGTTGGTTTTGGTTGGTAAACATGTGCCCGTCTATTTGTTCGTGAACAAAACAGTCTTTTATTCTTGACACCACTAAGATCTTGCTCCTTCTAAAGTAACAGAGTAACGTTAAGGTTTTATTGGAAATGAAAAGTTTCCTCCTCCTAGAGAAAATTGGCTTCTAAACTATAGATGACAAAGTTAGTCTTGTCTTGGAAAGAAAAACTTTTTACTACGTTTACTTCTCACTACCTTCGTAACGGTTCCTCTCTCATGTTTGCATGTCCACATGAGTAATCCAAAACTCCAATTTGTCCTTTAAAACAGCTGGGAACCGGCAATGCAACGTATGTCCCCCCCCATTGACAGTAGGTCCCCCGCAAGCAGAACCATACCAGTGAT
Organism: Naso vlamingii; assembly: GCA_029822935.1. Lineage (NCBI taxonomy): Eukaryota > Metazoa > Chordata > Actinopteri > Acanthuriformes > Acanthuridae > Naso > Naso vlamingii. The sequence continues at coordinate 5,349,438 of JAPQLA010000001.1, read as the reverse complement.
GTCACTGCTTAGCTTGTATGAAGATGGCTGTGCCCTACTGGTGAAAGAATGAACTACTATCTGGTTTTCCAGCAATATTATAAAAATGTAAAGTTTGAATTTAGTGCCAGATCTTACCTTACGTAAAAATCAAACGAACTACATTCATATTATTCCATATGTCATTTCCACTTTAAACAAATTGTGAAACCCAGCAATGATGTGAGCAGTCGTCATCACGACCTCTGTAAAGTCTGGAATGTAAAGAGTCACGAGTAGACACTTGGTATCAGTTCTGACCAATCAAATCATCATTTGTTCTAAACTGCCGTCAGAGTGTTTAACTTTAAAAGCATGTTCCCCAGAGGACACCGATGGACTCGACATGCAGGAAATGCAGCAACAAACAGTTTTAGCAAGACTCTCAGTGGTTGCACCAATATCACAAAATGTTAGACTGATTGAAAGTATAAAACAAGGAACTTTTATTTCATCCGTGCCAGCGATACTCTTTAAAAGCAGACAGAAGGATACATACCGCAGACTGCGCCTCTTGTAATGGCCTTGGCACTTTAGCCTTGCTGTTGACAAATGGCCAACAAATCCCTTGTGCAGTAACAGCTGTGCGCTCTCTGAGGTTTGTTTAATCCATTACAAATACATCCGACTACACCTCGCCTCTCAATGTGTGTCCTGCGTGTCCAAAGGGAGGAGTTGGCACCCGTTTTATTACTGCTCCTCTAGCAACAAGCTTAACCGTGCATTTTATTAGTCGAGTAGTTTGAGGGCTTTTGCAAGCGTGTGTGCGAGAGCACATTAGAACTATAATGGCCATCTGTCTTCGAAGTTTGTTATTATGTGTGCATTGCAAGTTGTTGTGCATCTGTCTGTGTGTACATCTGCGTGTAGCATGGCACAGCGACTAAGGACATATTTCTGTTTCAGGGTCATTGTCAGACTTTGTTTGCGCATTAGAACTCTTTCACAACACAACACACACAAACACAAACACACACAAACTCACACATCCTCTTGCTAATTAGAGCCAATTCAAGTTTTGCCATTTTCTGGCATGTGTTTGTCTATGAAATTACAAGGGATGGAAGTAGGGCCCAACTGATATATCAGTTTGCCAATATTATTGGCCAGTATTGGCCTATTGCAGATATTTCGGTATCAGTGTATATGCCTGAGCTTATGTTGTCTGGTAATTAGCGGTCTTTGACTGGATAAATCTCTTAAAGTTCAGCATATTCAAATCTCGCTGGTCAAAATGTCTGGTGAAATCCCTCTAATAGGGTTGGAAGTTAACACTCGCCACACGCCAAATGCATGTAGATTAGCCTTGTAAATTTTGGAAGCCACCCAACTTTTCGGTAGCAAAATATAACAATGTTTGTCACTGCTGCTGCTGTGCCGCATCCTTCAGGGCTCTGTTGAGTCAAGCATATTTTTAAAATAGTGTTATGCACGTCTGTTGATGTGACTTTTTATTGAAATTTTTTCAGTACAGAATATTATGGCTCAATCTGTGTGTCATTCTTAATCTTGGCTGCCTAACATTTCATTTAATCTCAATAGATATTTGACCAGAATTTCTCCAGTTTGTTCAGGAAATTTAAATCTTCCAGGACACTTAAGCGCTAGTGTATGCACTGTTGTATCTGCAGATATTAAAACTGTTTAAAGGCTAGAAAAAAATGCTTGGACTAATGATTTCAAATGGTGTAACTGTGTAGTTTGTCCAGCCGAGGGCCCGTTATTAGTAAAACCCCGACCCTAATCCTGCTAGCTCACCAATGAGCAGCCGATGTTTGCAGTTAAGTTACAGTGAGCTAAAAACAGAGTCAACAGCTCAAATCATGTTATGAACTAAGACACCACTTATTTACTTTGAGCTACTTAACGTTTCTCCTTCTCCATCGTCTCTCCATCACAGTTTGTCCTGCAGGTTCAGCTTCACCAACACAACAGTTAGCAAGCTAAGTAATTTTAACAGTTTGTTTGCTCACCAACGTCATTAATATTCCCATCCAGTATTGATGATCTCTGACCGACATTTCAGCGTTTCTGACCCCAGTCATCATGTAGCACATGGCTGATTTGCATAAAAAGCACATTGTTAATTTTCTTATAAGCTAGTACACCTTGCTGGGCACAGAGTGCTCAATCAGATATATATCACAGTATTTTTCATTAATTTGGATTGCTGCAATAATAATAAACATATGTTTGCATAAAGCAAGCATATTTTTCCACTCTCATGTTGATAGCAATATTGAAAACTTGAAAAATATCCCTTAAAGGTACATTTATAACTGACTATTTAAAAAGGTGCGATTAATTTCGGGTTAATCGCGAGTTAACTCTGGAAATCATGCGATTAATTATGGTTAAATATTTTAATCGATTGACAGCAGTAATATATATATATATATATATATATATATATACATACAATATTGGCCAATATATTGGATATCGGAATTTTCTTGCTCCCTTATATTGGCATGAGCCTCAAAAACCTGTGTTGGTCAGGTCATAGACAGAAGGGATGAAAAGTTAAAGCAGCATCCGGCATTACTAAGAAATACATCACCTGTGCAACTCTGAGACACAACCTGTCACCACTTGGCATTCAATTTTCATATGTAGCTGCCATCATATTTATTTTTTCACAGTGATAATGGAATCATTATGCCTACACGTCCTCTTCACGTCTCTGTCACATGCAACCACGCAGACAGGCACATACGCAGACAGCAGCGATCAGGCCACTTATCTTCCCCAGCCTTCCCGGCTCTTCGGGCTTAATATCAAACAGAGGAGCTCTGACAAGCTGAGGCTTCTGTGGCTCACGCCGCGCTTGCCTTTAATATCAATTGATTTTTTTTTGTCTGCGGCTTCACTCATAAGGATTCTCTGGTGGAAGATAATATTTCTGAGCTGAGTCTGGGGAGCAGTGCATGGCTTTCTCATTCCGTGCACCTTTACAATTACAGCGGCCAGCGGCGTGCAGTCTAATTCTTCACTTGGTTCTAGTCTGTAAGGTGATCCAGCCTCCGTCCCCCTCCCTCTCTTTTCATCTCCAAAGCTGCCAGTTTCTTTTTCCTGGAAGCATTTACGTAAATCAAACTCCCGCCTCATCACCTCCCCCTCCTCAAAGTGTATTTGGTATAAAGCTGCCACTGATCCTTGTCATGGTCTCGTCATTATTGCCACCAGATGACCTTTGAAAAGATCCAACTTCATAAAAACACGCAAACATTTCCTCTCCCACATCCCGGATTGAAAATGACTTAACATTTCTTTTATGTTTTTCCCCCCTCCCAGCGTATTTCTGTTAAACCCCTGACACTTTGAAATACCCTCATCAAAATATGAATCTCTGAGCTGCACAGAGACCAACTTCCCGAGGACGATACAGAGCCCGGAGTCATTCGTCTGTGCAGGGGCATGAAAAGAAGGGATTATATTTCAGTCAAATAGTTTTTCTTCTTTTTTTGGTGGCGTATAAATTCCCTCGCTTGCTTTTTAACTTTATGAAAGTCTTTGAATGTTTCATTCCTTTGTGGTGTGATGCTCGCTTGTGGCTGCCTCCCTCGTGCTGCGCTTTGCCAGCCGACACACTGAGAGGGATCTGACCTTGAAGTAACGTCACTGAGTCTCACTGAGTTCAGCTCAACATTTTTTTCCTCTAATAGTTTAATATTGAGCCTGAAAATAGTACTGTTATTATCTGCATCAGTCAGTAAACAGTAAACCACTATAAATATGTTTATACTGCATATCGCTATAAATAACTATATTTGCTGTCACAGGAAAACGTTTGTCTGGGAGCAAAGAAGAAGGCGTATTGCTCTAATGTGACTGTAATTCTTTGTGAGTGTTTGCTTGCATGACGTTGAGCCTGTTATCTCTGCTAAGTAGACATTCAAAGCAGCGCTCAGAGCTAAATGTAAACATTCACATACACCTGCAGTGCTCTGCCCCTCAGGACATAACTACAAATGCACATACACTAATCCCACCTGAGCATTCTGCATTCTCTCTATCTTTTCAACCCTTGTCTCACACTTTCAAATAAGTCCGTTTATATTGTGCTGTGCATTCTGCTTTCAAACACGCGCAGCAGGCAGTAAAATTAACAAATTGATGCACTTATTGAATTCATAAATAAACTTCAAGAGTTCAAAGATTTTCTTTAAATAGAAAGAAGGAAACTGAAAGCAATATAACACCAGAAATGTGATCACAGGATAAACCAGAGGTCATGTTGTGATTGGTCACATACCTGTCAACATGTTGACATCGTAACCAATGAGTACTCAATAAGTACTCAATCATCTTTCCTTCATTATTACTGTACTCTGTACTCGTATCGGACTACAACCATCTTTGACCCTGCGCCCCCTCACAGTGAGGGTGTGTGTCCAGAGGGTGACATGGGTCTCCCCTCTAATCTGATTGGCCACTCCACATGCCACCCTGTATGATGGCTATCTGCCAAGTCAGAGGTGAGTCTGTTCAAACTGTTGAAGGTGCAGTTCAGTCTCACAACCTGAGAGGCACGTGTTTTTCTTTTTATCAATCATGGAAACAGTCTACACTTTGCAAGGTTGGACAGATGTGCTTGTTGTGGATCATGCCTGCAGTGGCAGATCTAATCAAACTCTGCTTTTCAGTTACATAACAATATTAATAAGGAATATACAAAGAAACAAGAAAATACTTCTTCTTTGAGTCCAGTATGATGTTTCTCTCACAGATTTCTGAGTTTAATACTCAAAAATCCTGACTTTAAAACTGGGAAATGTTCAACAAATATTCAACAAACAGTTCGTTAACCAACTGATATGTTGTTGAAATGCTATAAATACTATATCTGGTGGACTATCCAAATAAAGTGTAGGCTAACTTTAAACACTGTAATGTTAGTAATCAAAGGAGGAGGATTGATACTTGTCAAATCCTACATGCCCCTCTGCATGGGTTAATGCCACACTTGGGCCACCCCAGTCAAAAAAGTGTGGATGCACCAACACCTTCTAAACACCTTTTTCCAGCTTCCTTGCTCTGACCACACACACCTTCAAGCTCAGGAATGCTGTCGCAAAGTTCAAAACTGCTTCTGTTCCTGCCACAAAAGGTCACGATCACACACACACACACACACACACACACAAGATGAAAACAAAGCGGCCATGCTGTCAATGGTAAAAATGAATTCATGAACTCCGTTCAGTACACAACATTAATCAGATGCAGTGATGCTTTGTCAGCCACCTGATTTGCAGACTGAGCTGTGCATGAATTTGCTGCCGATCCCAGACACTTCTATGCTGTGTGCGACGGTGTGTGAGTTATGACAGTATTACTGAAGGAGGTGTTTCGACAGAAACGTTTGACATTCAACTCTGTGAAATGATGTTTGTTTGTATTTCATTTACTTTTGACCTGTGAGACTGAGCGGCAGAGGAATAAAGTCGAGGAGTTGGGGAGTAGGTTCCAGAGAGAGATAGTGAAAGAAAGACAGGAAGAAAGAAAAATAGAGAGGAAAACTAAGGCAGGATGGAATGATGGAAGGAAGGAAGGAAGAGAGAAAGGACGGAAAAAAGGGAGTAAAAAGACTGAAATAAAAGGTCGGAACGAAAGATCTCAGAGGCTTCTCATCATGTGTCACAACCCAGTGCTTTTAATTTCGGGGGAAAAGTCAAATGAAGCGGAGCTGAAATTCATTTCTTTTCTGCAGGGACTCACAGCAACGTTCTCTGGCAAATGACATCTCACTTTTAACGCAGCCGTATCTCTGAGGGACAGAGCGCAGGCCGGCCTGATGCAAACCGCTGCTAGTCCATCCAACAGCTGAAAATGTTCAATAGTGCTTGTTAATGGTGTGTCTCAATTTGTGCCATCTCAAGATATCTGTTTCTGTTTGTTTGTTTGTTTGTGTTGTGATTTCTGGCTGTTTTTGTCAGGCCAGAAGCCGGACTGGACTCTTCTGGAGTCTTTTTTTTCCCATTTCGGACACTGCAACTTTATTCATTCTATCATCTTAATTCCCATGTAGTAATTGAGCAGTTGCCAGTTCGGGGGAGGGGTTGGGGGGGTTGGGGGATTACAGGTGTGTGTTTTGTCTCCTTCTGTCTGTCAGTGTGTGTTTCTATTCTCTTATCTTCAGGGATGACGAGTCAGGGAGTTATTTCTTCTCATTTATTTGGTTTTCTTGACAGATGTGAGTCATCTCTATTTATTAATTATTCTCTTTCATTAGTCATTTTTGTGCTTGTTCCTGCATGCTCAGGTAAACATTGGTGTTTGTTCTCCCTGTCACAGAGGTCCCTGAGGTTGGTGCACATATACAATTGCAATGAAAGCAGACAGTGTTATTAGACTGAGACAAAACAAATAAGAACACAGCTCACTGCCTCCACCCCTGCCCTCTGCGTGTCTTTTCAGCTACCTTGTAACTCTGCTTTTTTTCAAGCAGCTACCTAACTCCTTCAAATATGGGATCTGATTGTAGGTTTTGAGAAACAACACACTTGAGGTGAAGGGAGAAGAGGAGGGGAGTGAGAAATGTTCAACTTGCCTTCCTTCAAAGCCAGCAGGACAAGAGCTGGAGACTTGAGGACTACAACCCTTCCTTGTAAAAAAAAAAGTCTTGGTGCAATGAGAGACAGTTTGCATAAATCCTTGCAAAGAATGGCCAAAAAGTAATCCATCTAATGCAAAGCGAACTGTAGCTGCAGGGCTTTTTGCCCAATTTACCAAAGATCCTAAAATTACCTCTAATGCTGGGATCAGACTACAAGATATTTTTGTCTGTTAAAATGTTCACTGTGTCAGATTAGGGGATTAAAGAGTCATAAATTCTTGCTGTGTCGTTTCGCGGCAGAGACACATGACAGACTACATGTTGCTCCTTGATCAGTCTTTGTTTGCAGTTCACAACGTGTGTGACGTCACCAGAAAGGAAACGCTCGCCACTGACTATTACTACTGAGAAGTCGTCATGGGAGGTAAACAGAAAATCAAACATGCTCGTCTTTCTGTCGTGAGGTCGTGAGGCTTCCTAGATGCAGCATCGGCTGTCGTCCATTATGACACAATGCACGAGACGAAACGATCGATTTGTCGTGCCCGATGCTAATTGATTGTTTCTAACGCCCTACGTCTTTGCGGTCGGGCTATTGTTGGGCTGATTTCATGTAGTCTGACCTCAGCATAATCTGATAACTCACTAAAGCTCGACATGTCCCAGCTTTCCAGGGAAAAAAGGTGAAGCAATATAAAACCAGATGTATTTGGTAAAATAAACTTAAGGTATGCATTGACCAGAAACTTAGATTTTTGAAGAATTACAAAAGGGTACTACAAAGGTGATATGGTTTCTGTTCAGATTTAAGAAATGAATATAATCAAACTGGACTCAAAATAGGAACCAAAGCTGACGTTACCTTACAAAAACTTTAAAACGTTCAAAACAGTAGCAATGATCTGAGTGCAGCTAAGCAAGTGAGATCTGTGTATGTATGTGTGTGATCCATGGTTAAGAACATTACCTGCCCCCTTCAGCAGGTTGTTAATTAGCTTCTCATATGAGAAGCAGCAGGTCCTCACATCTGAGCTGGATGCAAAGAGAGCAAATCACAACATAAACACACATGTTACACACTGCAGGGCTTCAGTTTCTTCTGTTTATTCAACCAGATTTATTCCACTTGATGAATAAATAAATGGACTTTGGTGCCCAGGAGTGTTTGAACTGTTTTTTGTTTGTTTGTTTGTTCTGTTAACATGAGATTCAGCCACCACAACTGACAAACTGAAGTTCCCTCCTGAATTGCATCCCTGGATACAAGAGTCGGACTGAGAGCTGCTTGCATCAGGATTCTGGGCTTACAATATTCCTTAAAAAACAGCACAATTTGATCCGATTCTGTTGTTTCCAGATTGATGACCGATCACATGGAATGTGGATTACTGCACACTCGAGCGTAAATTACAACAATAACTTCCATTCAGTCACCAGTTTACAAGCTAATGAAATCTAGTACAACAGCAGTTCAGTAAAGCTTTCGAGAATGTTTTAAAACGTTCTGTGAGAGGTGTTGATCCGACTTTATAGCCATTTTGGAGACTGATTAAATAGTCATTAGTTTACTTTAACCATTCAACCTTAATTGTATTGTGGACTTTCTGGATGGTGAACGGCTGCAACTGTGGCTGCGTTTCCGCCCTCTCGGCATGTCCTTGAAGGTGCTTTGCTCTTGGCCTTCCGCATCAAAATTGTTGTCCACTCACAAACAACCCTGGATTAGAGGTTCTGCTTTAATCAGGATCTCCAGCTCATCAGACAGGAAGCAGGAAGTGGGGATGGGCAACATCTTAACTGCTGAAACTAATCTTGTACTTCTACTCAACATGAAGGGTGAGACACTTGGGCTGGTGATCAGCTGAGATCTTAACAAACCACATAAACTGGAGCCTGATGTAAACCTGAGCCATAGAAATACTCTCAAACATTACTGACCATTCAAGGAGAGATTATTTTCCTGTCAGCAGCTGGGAGTTCACTTGAACACATTTGAACACACAGTTGTTGTTGTCGTGTGCTACATGAGACGATTAATGTTTCTTTAAAAGATCCTCTGATTGATGGTTAACATGCTGTATTTTGTTGGTTTAATTAGACAAAAACTAAAACTAACAGAAAAACTAAAGAAAAAAGTGTGAGATTTTACACGTTCTCTGCTTACAAGGACTCATTCACAGACTATTTCTTGTTCGTCCCAGGACATTTCTCACAGCAAGGACCAGACTTCAGGAAGTCACTGTGCCGGGCAATGTCAAAAATTTATTTTTGCAATTTTAAAGAGCTGGGCGAGCTGTTTGACCCAGCTTTCAGTCTTTATGCCAGGTTATTTAACCACAGCTGTGTTCCAAATCGCATACTTCTGTACTAAGCACTTAGTATTTTGAGTGCATAAGTGTGTGAAGTGCGTTCACACTGAGAAGTATGCAAAAATGCTGTGTACTGCTTGCGCAGTTAAAACGGTCCCAAAATTGATTGTGGGATGACGGACACTTCACACCCTCAATGAACGCCATATTGGTGACATTGTGGAAGCTACGTCACAAACCTCTTAACTTTCGCTGTACGTTTGGTTAATGTGTGATATATTGTCATCTTTACTGTTGAACATTCTTAAATACAAGTTAAATGAACCAAGAAAGCTGTCAAATATCGGAGATAGTCACCAAACGTCTGTTTGCAATTACACGTCAAAAAGTCACAAGTCATGTAGTCTGTGATCCCCCGTCTGGTGCAGTAATGTGTTTAATGTGTTTCCCAGTTTTTCTTTTGTCATTGTGTGTACTCCCCGTCTTCTCAGAATCTGTTAGGATTGTGAAAGTTGTGTAGTGTATGTATGCTCAGTTTTACGGGCAGGGGAAACAGCTAGCCTGGCTCTGCTCAAAGGTAATGAAACAGACGACAGTTTCATGTGTGACACCAATGTGTCAGCTTGTTTCTTTCTTTCTTTCTTTTTTTTTGCTAATCTAACCGGTTTCTTGCTGGCCTCTTTGCTACAGTCCATTTTGATTTCTGGTCGACCAAAATAAATTGACCTTTTCAGTTAAATCACTTAAATGCTGCCCTAAAGCTGCCCATAGCCAAATACCCACTGTTCACCCAATGACAAAGTTTTCTCTAGAGCAGCTGCTGTCAGAAATCATCAGTCCTTTTTTTCTGTGCATGCAGGAGTTAGTTATTTCAATGTTGCAGTGATGCAATCTGTTTTTGTGGCTTGCTCAAAATGTATTAGCCAATTTTGTCTTAACTTACAGCATTTCATAATTTTCAGTAGAATTCCCCAAGAGAAGCAGAGTGAACTTGTTGTGTTCGTAGAGCGGCGTGTGGGTTCCATGTGTAGGTGGAGAGAGCATAGTGAGATCATTAGAGCACATTTTTCGAGTCAAGACAAATTGTACTCACAAGCTAATCCATCCTAAGTGCAAAGTAAGACAGGGTTGAAACAGCATGTCAGCTTTCATTAAATCTGCCTCACTATTTGGACATTTCAGTTCATTTCCTTTTAGTACTTTATATTGTAGTGCTTAGTTAGAGTTTTGCTACTTTAATTACCTGTGTTCAGTTGAAACTCATTTGTTCTACCAGCTTTCTTTCTTTCAATAATTAGTCTCAAATCCTCTTCCAGGGAGTGCTTTAGTGGTCTTTTCACCATGAGCTGAAGCTGTGCAGACATCAGACCAGTGGTGGCACCTTCAGGTGCATCCAGGGTCCAGTACGATTTATTTACTTCTTTTTAGCAGTCTGCAGCAGTCGTTTTTGCAGCATCTCTTCTTTCTGTTTCCCTGTTAGACCCAACAGCATTTCGCTCTCTCTATATTGATGTTTTTGTGGTACCTCTCAAAAGGTTGTTTAGAGAATCATTTGAAGACTCATCTCATTGTCTTCTCTGCGGTTCCACAGTTATGTCGTCAAGGTTCCATTGCAATGCACGTAGGAGGGATAGTAAGAATGAAAGGGAGCACATTTCTTCCGTGTCTCGCTCATGCATTTCCACATCCTTTCCTTTGCAAAATAAGTCCTTTGTCTGCTAAGAGACCAGCACTAATGAGAGAATTGCATTGCCGCATTTTGCTCCCCAATTCATCAAGACAGATTTGTGTTCAGACATCTTTTTTTTATTATTATTCTTAGCTGCCCCCATCTCTCCGTTCTCTCTCTCTACTCTCTGATTTATGGTAACAAGGTTGTTGGCTAAAAACAGCTCTTATCGACCAAACAAAATGGCTCCCAGCTTTTTGTAAGTGTGTGTTTGTGTGTGTTGTTCCCTGGCTCTGTGTTCTGTAACCGACTGTGAATTTGAGCATTTGTGCTCGCTGCTGTCGATGCTTGTGTCCCCTTGTGTGTGAGAGTGTTGCCATGTTTTGTGTGTTTGCTATGTGTGTGTGTGTTTGTGTGTGTGTGTTTGTGTGTGTGTGTATCACCACAATGATGTGAGATGAAAGGCCACTGCTCCCAAGCTGCTGCCTGCTTCCTAAATGGCCCTGAATAAACTGTCAGTCATTGTACTGATGATGATCATCTCTGCTTACAATTCACTTGTAAACTGCACGTCACTTCAAACTACACTTGTGAATTCTCCTGATACAACTAGACAACAATAAGACATAAGACAGTTAAGGACACATACAGAGAGACATTTGCATGTTCATCAGTATAACAACACACCCAAGTCTTTATCCCTTGGAATCCCGAACAGTTTTTTGCCATTTTTTTGCTTCTGTCACATTTTTACTCACTGTGGGCTCATTTTTTACTGCAATATAAAGTTCTGCACCTCTGTGGATTCAGGACAACCATGGCAAGAGAAAGAAGTAACTCAACAATGTCTCCTGTGCATTGTTACAAAGTTATAATGCTCTAAATCATAAAAAAGACAAGTCCAACATTAGAGTTCTCAGATTTTTTAATTTACAAAAATTGAATAATAAGGAATCAGTATATACATCATATTTTTAGGTGCCTTCAACTCTGAGCAACATAAGAAAACTATTTTGGTGGCTCTACATACATGCAGGAGTAATTTTGCAGCCCGTGTTCAGGCTGCATAAGGCATCCTGCCAGGCAGCACTCAGGGTTCACTGTGCTCATGAATTACAGAGAGGCAGGGGGAGGGTCTATCTGAATCATTCAAGGCTTTGCGAGTGCACAAAGGAACGCCAAATTTTTTGTTTTTTTACAGATTGTAGACGAAACAAACGGTTTGTTTTTGGCAGATTTTTAAAGGAGACATGAGGAAAAAAGCAAATTTGATGAAACGTCACACCTTTAAGTTAGATTTATGTTTGGATTTCGGTACGTGTCCAAAGTCACACATGAGACATTCAATGACCCTCGTAAACTTGAAAATCTGACAATTTAAACAGTTTTTAACGTTTTTGGCTATGACAAGTGGTGTATTTATGGCAAGAATTTTAAAAAAATATTTTTTTTCGGACTTGTGGGTACTTTAATAGGAAGAACAAAAGATAAAGAAAGATTTGCAACACTCATAAACCATCATGAATAATGCAGCAATAGGAAAATAAAATGTGAATTTATGCAGCAATAAGACAAAGAAATGTGATCACACACAACCAAGTGACATTTACAGACATATGAATATAAGGAGAAGAGATAGAAACAAGCACTAATAAATCGTCAAAGATAAAAGTGACTGAGTAAAGATATCTGTTTTATTCTGTTCTATAAACATCATACAGACTATTGCAGGAGAGAATGTGAAATTCAAGTTGTCGTTTTTCAACGTTTTGCTTCATTTACATTTGAATTTTACTGCGTGATGTTTTCTGTGCTCCACTACAAAACAAAAAGCAGTGATGATGTCTCTCATCTCTGTTTCCCCTGATTGTCCACAAGCCCAAAAGGTCTGAGATTACTGCAGAGAAAAACCTTTGAAATGACTGTTTGTTCCCTCTTCTCTGGAAGTTTTATCTGTATTGTCTTTGATGTTGTCTCTCACCTTGCATTCACGCTGCAGGCAACGAGGGTGATGTGTTCCTAAATTCTGCCCATTTGTGACTGTCTGTATGTGCTAGTGTAAGCGTTGCCTTGATGGGGCAACATAAAGCAATGAGAGACCATGTGTGTTTTTAGAGGTCGTATGAAAACATAGAAGGTTTTCATCCATCTCCTGTGTGTTATCAGTGTGTTGTTTTAATGAAGTAGCAAATTTTGTCACCCTGGCGCAATCATGGGCCATTTCATAGAGCGTGTGTTCCTATAGGCTGCTCTGCCCTGCGCCTCTTATCGACAGGTGATGTCGCTATGAGCTGATTGGCTGTTGAAACAAGTGATGTGCCTGCGTTTTAAAACTCACCTCTGGGGACTTGACAAGCAACAAGAGTTGCAGGCGACACCGTCAGCCGGCTCTTTGTCTCATCTCACTGTGTGGGCACCAAAGGGGAGTTATTGTCAGTGTGACGTCATCAGGCTTCTCCCCATCTCTTCTTACACATTTATATTTCCCCCTTTCACTCGTCCTTTTTAATTTCCAGGTCTGTCTTTCTCAGCCCAGAGCTGCTGCATCACTCATCAACCGCTGTCGGTTGTTCAGAGTTTGACTTTCATTTAAATTGTGTGAGAGCCGGCGTAACAAAAACACAGGCTGTAGTATTGTAATTTCATATGAAAGTGAGCTGAATTCTCATTTAAACCTGCTGTCTCTCCCTTTCTCTCACACACCCACGTACCCACACACACCTACACAAATCAAATATTTTTAATTCAACTCCAGTTTGCCTTATTTCCACAGATGTTTGGTGAACAGTGTTACCAAAGCAAGACAGTTAATTAAAAAAAAACATGGCTGTAAATCAGAACTATGACATGATTGTAAACATGTCAAACATTAATCCTACTAAACAAAATTCTGACAAAACTAAGTGATAAAAGTGAGCACTTGGAGCAAAATATTTGTAATCCGTCACACAGTGCTGCTGATGGAGAAATGTTAATAAAAAGCACACAAACACGGGCAAAGATGTGGTTCCCATGTTACTCTCTCTGTTTTCTGTCTCTTTCCAGGGTCCGATAGACAATGATGTTGTGATTCACGTGTCCCTGATCGCGGAGAGCCAGAGGTAATTTATGTGTGTGTGTGTGTGTGTGTGTGTCTCTTAATGTGTTACAGGCCATAAAATTAGCTTTTTCTGCTCCCCTCTCCTGTTCAGCCCTTACTGCTGTAATTGTGGCGAGCTCATAAAGCTGGAGCTCAGCCTGACCTTTGCCATCATCTGTCACTCCTCTCATTGTGTGCGGGGTCGTGTGAGTGTGTTTATGTGTGTGTACATGCTTGGCTACATGTGTAAGTGTGTGGGTGTATGTGGGTCAAACGACTCTGTGAAGGTTGTTAACCTGTAGCTTCAATTACTGCTGCTGGCAAGTCCCCATCAAGACTTGTTCGTCAGCTGTCTCCCTGCAGTCCACTCTTGCTTTTCAGTCGTATGCAGCAGGTCAATAACAGCTGTATCCTTCCCGTACATAATTTACTATAGACCTAATTAACATGAGTTTTGTATTTGTAAGAATGCAAGAACAGAAGGTTTATTAACCTTCTCCTGACACAGCTGTAGCTTGAGGAACTGTATCACACAGCTGCAGATTTAAAATGTGTTTCTGTATGGAGAGATTTAAAGGTCAGCAGCAGCTGGAGAATCACAGCACGGTAGATTAAGGACAAAATTAGTTAAAGTAATTCCAGCGTTTCTTCCCAAAAAATGTAGTCACAAGCAATTTAATACAAATAGTTCTGTGAATGATTTGAGATTGGGTGTAAGGGTTGTTTATTCCCCAAACATCAGGCAGGGGCATTTTTCCAGTGCTAAAAAGGAATCTTGAGCAGCTACGTTTCAAAAGCCTAAATTAATTCTTCTAATGTGTGTTTGTGTGTTTCTGTAGACTGCAGGTGTTTTTGAACACTTACGGCATTCAAACCCAGACACCCCAGCAGGTGGAGCCCATCCAGATCTGGCCTCAGAAGGAGCTGGTCAAGGTAAAGCAGACGCACACGGGTCATCATGGGTTGGTCATCATGGTCAAACTTCCTGGGTTCTGTCACTATGCCAAGCATTCTGTCACACAGCAGACATGCAGCTTACAATTAAAAAGTTCTAAACATTTCAGAAGGAAGTAGACAAAAGCGGGTTCCTGATTGGTTGTCAGTAACTGTTGATTTTGATCATAAGACATGACAACTGTCGCAAGCAGACTCTTTTACCTGTAACAACTAGCCTAACTAGCTAGCTCAAGTTAACTTTGTGCAGTGGTTCATAACTCAGTATCCAGCCGACATTTTAATGTTTTTGTTTTATATCAAAAAGAGAAACCCCTAAAATTATCCTGAAGATGCATTTATTACCCAAGTACTTGGTGCTTGTCTAATACACAGCCATTGCAAAATGAAAGGCCTTTAGACAAATAAAGGACATGAACGTGGAAATTGTTCCGATTCACACCGAAAGCAACATGAATTTGTAACAGAAACACAGGAATACAGATTTGGGGAAGAGTTTTGGCAGCTCGCTGAACTTCAGCAGAGCTTCCTGCCGGACGGACGCTGTCGCCTCGGCGGGACATGAAGCATCAGTACAGACAGACAGCTGTTAAATGATCACATACATGTTGTTATATCTATGCACTATATGTTTTGTTCAGTTGTTCATTTTTATTCACATTTGCTGCTTATTTTAAATTGTATATTTAGCTTGTGCAGCACTTTGGTCAAATGTGGTTGTTTTAAATGTGCTATATAAATAAACTCTGACTTCACTTATATTTATGATGTGATTGAGATTGACATTCAGCCGTTGTTGACATTTCTGGTGTGGGAAACTGTTCTGCACAGTCATCGTAGTTGGTTGATGCCTTTGTTCACAGTGCAAAAGCTCAGAAAAATCCACCTTGATGCGAAGGGTGAAAATACTCATGACCAACCAGCAGTTAAGAAAAATATTGCTGACATGCGAATTAGTGACACAAAAAAACTGCACCCCATGTGTGAAGACATTAATGCTGAAGTTGTATTTTTGCATGTGTCACTAGCTCATTTGTTACGAGCTGATTCTCATTTTTGTGTTACAGGGTACAGCTAATTTGCTCTGGTGCAATAGTAAAGCATGAGGAAAAAAGTAATGTCAGTAAGGTTATGTGATGTAATTTGTTCTTTACGGAAGCTTTTTTTTTTAAAAATCACTTATTTATTTATTTACTGATATTGAATGTTGACACTGAGGCCACTGGCAATTTCGTTGTATTTCTTTTACAATGACAATAAAGCTTCTATCTATCTATAGAATGATACGAGACAATAGAAGAAACAGATGCTTGGCTATAGAGGAAAGTAAGTTTGACAAACAACACAAGGTTAGATTTGTGCTTTGTTTGTTTGTTTTAGTGTACATTGGAAAATATGAACAAGGACAAACTGAGGAATATGGCAAAGTAACCACGGATAAAATTCCCAAGTCCAACAGAGAGCAGGACAGGGTCGCTGACCCCACCTGAAACTCTGATATGGAAGCTAAAGCGTCTGTGACCGATATTCACCAGCTCTCTAACAGTAGATGTGTTGGTCCTGAGCTGAGCTTTATGTAAAGTAACCTGCAACTCCATCCAATAACGTAGATAGCTAATGTTGTGCGCTGTTATATACTGAAGGTAACTAATTAGCCAGGCTACATCATCGCCTTCAATTAGAGCAGACAAACGCACTTTTATCTTTTTCTTACACTTATGCTCTTGTGTATTAAAGGTTGGAAAGGTCAATAAAAAGGTACGACCCTTCACACTCTTTAAAAAAGGTATATTGCTCCTGTTCGAGCCTGATGCTCACCACTTCAGCTTGTGGAGAAATCCAAAGCTTGACGGACGTGCTGCACCTTACAGTTGCTAAGCTGTGATTTGACAATCACTGTTCTGTGGGGAGGGGGGAGTTTCAAACTTCAATTTATACGTCTTTGATTACGTTTCAGCAGTTATTATGGCTGTCGATATCGCTGCAGAGCTCCGCTCAGTCACTTATCAGTCCAAGATTTTCTGCTCTTAAGATTTTTCCTCTTGATTGTCCCATAAATTACAGCAAGGCTGCACATTGGTTCAAGTGATTGATCAGTCAAACGGTAATTGTTCATGTTGATTGATCAGAGTAATGGTGGAGCTGTCACTGTATCACACTGTGGCAAATTGGAGATGCGTTCAGCTGAGTGGCTTCCAAATGTGTTCTCAGAAACACACGTGAGTCAGCAGCTCTGTGAGATATGATATCCAAAATGATGATGACCTGTGGTAACAGAACGGTCCACTCACAATGACTTGCATTGTTACCTTGGCAACTGTTTCCTTCCTGCATAGATACTTGTTGGTCAAAACAAGCAAAGTTAGTTACTAGGATTGAGGAGCATTGGAAGAGGATGTGAAAGAGCTTCCCTACCCTTTATTTTTTTTTTCTCTTGGTTCTTTGTCAATCACATAAGCTTTAGACTTTAATCCCGTTCACCTTGGTGCCTTTTTTATGGAAATTACGCTGTTATGGCTGTCACATGTTAAGTTCTATTAAAGTAAAATAATTATGACTATCTTTTTGTCAGAAATGGTACAAAAAAAATGTAATGCTATTCTTACAAGTCAAACATTAGAGTTTCTGTCAGCCTAATTGCCACAAAACACCTCAAATTCACTCTACAAAGTTTAATAACCTATAAAAATCTCTGATGTGGCTTTCATTACCATGTGTTCTCATTAAAAGGAGGGGGATTCAGCAGAGTTTCATCAAATCTAAATCCAACAGAGAATCTGCTCATCAAACCAAAAATTTTTAATCCCTGATCAAATTTGTTCTGGTTCAACTTTAAGTAACAAAAGTTGTGATTAACTTTGTATTTAAGAGCTAAAACTCAAAGAACGTCGTTTAGTTCAAGTTCCAAGATAAATTAAATATTGACCTTTTATGGAGGAAATAAGTGGCAGATATCATGAAAAACTTTAGACTCTTAACTAGCACTTTCCCAACATAGAACCGGATCCACAATAGAGCCATATATTAAAACCCATCCTAATTAACAAACAGGTCAGGAGGCTGAAAACAGATTTGTTTTTACCTGGATGGAAATACAGCCTGTACATCCCAATGAGCTGACAGAACACATGACATCACATCAGTGTGGTGACTTGGTTGTGAACAGTAGAGGTGGTGTATGCTGTCAGTAACAGGGGAAGGAACTTCCAACCTTTTGAACATTTTGTGAGTAACGAGTCCAGCACAAACTGCGGTTTCCATCCTGTCCACTCTGCTTCTTTCATCTGCAGCAGATTACACCATGTGTACTGTCATATGTGACACCAACTAACACCTCCCTTCCAAGTTCTGTTTCACTTCCATCGTATCCATCACTCAAACCCTGGTCTCCCTCTCGACACCGTCCCTCATCTGCATGTGTGTTATTTGAAGTCTGCCCCCCCCCCCGTCTTCTGTCTCCCTCCTGTCAGATCCGTCACTCAAACCTTGGTCTCCTCCCTAGCCTCTGTTCCTCATCTGTCAGGGCTGTTATGTGGTGTCTGTTCTCCACGCTACCATCTATATACAAACTATTTTTCCCATCATGTCATCCCTCCAGGCTCTGTTCTTCTCTCTGGGCCTTTCTGCCTTCTGTCCATTTCCTGCTGTATCCGTCACATCCGTTTCTCTCACCCTCTTCTTTTCTGTAGGCCTCCACCCTGCCCCGCCCCCTCATGTCCATAACACCATGCAACTCTCCCCTCAAGGTCTATCATCTGCTTTTGAACTGTCATACCTTTTACTTTTTCCTTCTCTCCTGTCTGCCTCTTTTCTGCTACGTGGTGCTCAGCCTCTCGAATGGATGTGCAGTTGTGAGTCAGAGCGGGCGCTGAGTGGAATATTAAATCCGAAAGGCAGCCTTCCTCGACAGAATCTGTTTATCTCGGAGTCGCCACCGTCTCTGGTGCTGCTGGCTGGATTTGCTCACCTCACCTCGTCCCTCGCAGCCATTTGATTGTGTTGACAACAGCTGCCTGACGATGGAAGAGTGGCAATTACATCTCGCAATGTGTTATTCCCACCCGTACACCCTGCAGCTTATACCCTTGCAAATCACAGCTTTGCCCAAAAATATCCTTCCTTTTAGCTGTTTGTCTCTCTGCTTCATATCTGATAGTAAATGTGGACGACATTTTGTTTGGTGAGTTTTCACCACATTTGGCAGCTACAAGCGACACCTGGAGTCATCCAAAGGAGGACACTGTGCAATGACTGCAGGTCTTTTAAGACCTTTGAGGGAATTTCTGGTCTTTTTCTTTCTGAACATTATTCTAATATTTCTGACAATAATGATTATTGATTATTAGAATACTTGATCTACCAGCAAGAAGATTAGTGACTATAAAAGCCTATTGCAGTTCTTATATCGCTGTCTCAAGGTAAACCCTGAAATTATTGCAACGTCACAGTTGTTGAGCATTTAACAGCAATAAGTTTGGAACTTTTGGGCTTTCTGTTAGACAAGTTTATTATTCCTACATTGGCCATGTGACTGTCAGTATTGCAAATGTCCAAATCCTTCGGACAAAGAGTGGCTTCCAAATGTGTTCTCAGAAACACACGTGAGTCAGCAGCTCTCTGAGAGATGATATCCAAAATGATGATGACCTGTGGTAACAGAACGGTCCACTCACAATGACTTGCATTGTTACCTTAGCAACTGTTTCCTTCCTGCATAAATACTTGTTGGTCAGACAGAGTTGGTGAGTGAAATGTTATTATGACCAACAGTCGTAATGGATAGGGGTGTCAGGAAACTGACGGAACTGATGTCCCGATCTCGACCATCAAAATCAAAAAGGGGATTGACGATTCAGAGCCGCCCCCAGGGTCACGTCTGGTGCCGAGAAGAAAAAAAACCCACACTCACACAGATGACACAGCATGCTGTAGCGGCAGCGGCAAGTTACCTCTAACGCCCAGTTCAGACAAGGGATGTTATCCATGATTGTGGGCAAATCAGCGCTAGATCCCGTGAACGATGGTCAGCATGTGTGAACTGTTCAAGGATGTAATCGTGAGTTTGCGGACAGTGTGACTGAGTGTCGCAGGATTTCTAGCATGCCAAATATCTGGCCCGGTCACAGGTGTGCAGATACCATGGCAAGGCTGGACTGCCCATTGGCAGCACAGAGACTCTTCCTGACGGCCTGACCTGCGAAACGGCCTGCAGGCAGGAGCTTAAAATAAAAAAATGTCCAATGTTTACCCAACGGACGCAATTACACCAAAGTTCACACACCAGCTCACACAGTAACCAATATTGGCTGTAAAGCAGTCTCATCCTAATGTGAGAGCAAAGAGGGGGGTCCAAATCTTCAATCCTTGTTTTGTGTAAAAGTTCAGCAGAAGCTAAAATGGGACTTTATGAGGCAGAGTTTGTCAAATCAGATAGGCGTCCGCCAAAGTCTTTTGAGTGCTAAATTCCTGCTCTGTGTTAGTATCTCTCCCCCACGGCTCAGCAAGGAAAAGCTGTCTGAGGGTATTTCGAACTGAGAGGGAAAAAAAAGTTACTCTGAAAGCTATACCTACCACACTGGACGAACAGTGACTGCAGAATTAGCTTCGCCTGAAGTCTAGAATGCAGTTTTACACAGGAGGACTGTGGATTTTGACCCCCAGTTGTCAGTCATGCTGGAAAAGGATTTTTTTTACATTTACAGCAACAGAGATTTCTTTGTGTACATATGAGGACGAGAGCAATGTTTTGAGTAAACGAATGCAAACCTTAAAGGACATTTTTTGAGGGGTAGCAGTGGTTACAGAAACTGTTTCAGAACCGTCCTAAATTCAATATGCATATATCATTTTAAGCCTCTTCCTTTCCCTGATCACTTTGGGTCACTAAGGATGGCAGCATCTGCTGAAAAAGAAAATCTGTTGTGCAAATTTTGTGACAGTAACATTAACACTATTTGGAACAGCAACTGTAAAAATGTGCAGGAACCTCTTCCTGTCTGAGCATGCATTAAACTGAGGAACGTCTCTAAAGTGAATTAAAAGTTTTGTCATTAAATATTCTTACCCCTGCACTGTGAAAGAGTGAAAAATAGCTTTTAAACATGGCTTTTCATGATCTCTCCCACCTGTCAGGCTTTGCTGTTTGTGCTGTGGTCAGTGAAATGTGAGGAAATGAAAGGATGCTTTGATAGGCTGCCTGCATGTTGTCCTTCTTCATTGGTATTCTGCACACAGGAAGTGTTGGGTGCAGAGGTTCTCCCAGCCTCCCTTGCCTTTTCTCCTCCAGGTCTCATTGTTGCCTGTTAGGGCAGTGATTTGCAATCCCACTTAATCCTCAATTAACATTTCTCTTTTTTCATATAAAGACTGTTAGTTTTCCTCTTGTAGTGTAATTTCTTTTAATTGGCCCAACCCTTCCACCCCCCTGCTGTTTTCAGCTCAGCCTTTCTTTAAACAGAGAGGACGTGCACTGGAGTAGCACAGCACCGCCTTTTGGTAGATGTTCTGAATTGCAGTTTGGTTTGATGTGGATAAATGCGGCAGGGAGGGCTTGATAGGCAGATATCCTGCAGAGACACATGAGTGTGTCTGTGTGTGCTGATTCTGTTTCATGTTAGGACAGATTAGGAGATGTTTAAATTTAGAATTTATAGGGTGTCACAAAGGGAATAAGTCCTGTAGATTTACACTCAGTCACACACGTCAAAAATCTAGTTCACACATTTACACAATAGTGCAGTGTTACAGCTCTCTCTCTGTCTGTCAGTCTGTCTCTCACACACACACACACACACACACACACACACACATAAACCGTAACCTGTGATTGTGTCCGAGCGAACAACTGAGAAATCAATGCCCA
>JAPQLA010000001.1:5302821-5319934 GCA_029822935.1 Naso vlamingii | reverse complement strand
TTGATCATCAAAGCATGTAAACCTGCTCTTGTAGTAACCAGGAATAAAATATGAACCCAGAAAATGAGCATAATATGTCCTCTTTAAACTTCCTTTAGCTTCATCAGGACATTTGTTGTCCAACTCAATGAAAAGGACATGAAAACAGGATAAATTCCTTTAAAGTTGCCATGATCAATACTTACTATTAACAGTGGATCACATGACTAGATGTAGTGTAAAAGGTTTCTCCCATGGGAAGAAAACCACAGGGAATTATTACCAAATCTGCAGTTCCTCTCAGCTCTGCAGAGTATTTAAGTTTCTTTTTCTGCCTTTTGGTTTTGCAGCCATTAGTGTTTGGTTCAGTCTCATTGCTCTCATCAACCTCCAGCAGAAGCAAAGGTATTTTACTGTTAACATATACTACAGTTGTATATGCCTGTAGTTTTCAATAACCCCTTGTTATTGAAAACTACACAATGCTAATGCCTGAGATACCACCGAAAACGCTGGTATCGGTATCAGCAAGTACTCCAGTGTGGCACAAATCCGATACCATGCGATTTATTATTTGCCAAATCCAGCTGCTTCCCAGTTAGCTTAGTCAGTGCAGTGTAAGGAATTAGATTTTTCCTAGAGTTTAGTTTTTAAGTTGCTGATGTACCACCATTTTATATTGTTCTGTTCAAATCTTTTTATTTAACTAAAGTATGATTATACCTGAAGTTTAAAGGAATTAATATTTTTTGAGGCTGGTATTGGATCAGTACTTGGTAGCTGCTGCTACCCAAATTTGGGTACCTGAATCCGTATAAAATAAAAAATAAAAAGATTGTATTGGAACATCTCTGGCATATACAGCATACAGTGAAATTTGGTCCCTGAGGAGCAGTGGGCTCCAGATTCTGAGCCCGTGCCTCAGTTAAGAGTACCGACAGGAGATAGACCTACAGTGTGTACATGTTTTTGATGGTGGGGGAGACCGAGCACCCACAGGAAACCCACACAAACTCAGGGAGAACATGCAAACTCCACATAAAAAGGCCCTGCCCCAGCTGGGAATCAAACCCAGTTATGATGTGACAGTGCTAACCACTGATCCACTGTGCTAATAAGCAAGCAAAAAAGAATTATAGGGCAACTCTGCCTATTTTCAATCTTATCTCTGTCTGTCTGAATTAGGTATATAATCTGAAACCCAACAGTATTTTTTTTCGGTGCTCTCTGTGTCTCTGAGATGCAGCTTCAAAATCTCTTGTTCTTCCTGGAACCAGTGATGTCACTGGTTCCAGGAAGAACTACAGACTGTTACTCCTCGCCTTTCCCCTCGCAGTCCAGGCAAGCCAGCACCGTCTTTGTTAGGAGAGGACTTTCTGGCTCTGGTGCGCCAAAAACCTCTTGCTATTGAAAACTACACAATGCTAAATGAAAGAAATGTTCCGTTGCGATGGTTAACAACTTTGAAGACCTGTAAGTACTGTTTTTATGTGGTGCAATGCATTCTGGTACATGTAGGCACTGCAGGAACGGCTGAGTGAGCAGGACAACTCAGAAAACACAGCTTTCTCTGTCAGTATAGCACAAACTGAGGAACTTATTGCTTCAAATGACATGAAATGTCAGGCAAATGGCAGACAGAGTTAACAACTAGCCGGTGAACACTGTGACGTGTTCAGCAGCTAAAGAGCCAAATATTTCCCTCAGGTGGAGACCAAAAGCAGAGCTAAAAGGAGGGACACAAAACTGTTTGCCAACAGTTTCCTCAAATCTGCTACGAAGGTGATGATGTGCCTGTTTCGTGTGAACAGTTTGATTTCACTGTGCCGGAACAGTCAAATATCTGTCAGTGTGTTTAATTTATAATGAACCATAAACAGTTTTTACTGCAGATAATTATTTTCAAGGAGACTGTGTTGTTTAAATTGCAGGAATTTGAACAAAACCGATCATCATGATGGAAAAAAGCAGGAAAATAGGGCCATGTTAGAGAAGGAGAATAATTTTCACATTGGTAACTTTAACCAGCTGCTTTGTTAAACTTGAGACAAGTCCTCTTTCCCAGCATGTCTGTGTTCAGCAGAGACTTCCTCACATGAAACTTCTCTCTGTTTTGTTTTAAAGTTCTTCCTTCCCTTTGCCTATTTGCTATTCACTTCACAGCTTACTCCTACAGCTTTGAAACATTTCTCCTCTTCATCATCTCATTGTTATGGGGAGCAGGATTGCTCCTCTCCTACGTGTCTTATTTTTGTTTTGGAGCTGACTTCACTTGGAATGGCTAATATCACATTTAAACAACAGGAGCAAGTGGTGTTGAATTGCACTCTTTACTCCCACACTGCTCTGCTTTTTAAGAACTCCAACTTTTACTTTAAGCGTGTCAGGAACTCACTTGTTACTGCTCCTGTACATATTTGTAAAATCTGAAACACTGAACTTAGTTCACACCTTACTACTCTAGGTGTTATTTGTTATGAACTGCATTATTCACATGGTTGTTTGCTGTACGGAATCACTTGACAAACCTCCTCTTGGGGATTTGTGCCGCTCTGTTTTCTCACTCTCTCTGGTTTCTAAATGTGCCTTCAGATACGATTTCTTCACACATGTGCACACTCTATACTACAGAGGAATCTAAGGCATCTATGTTGACAGAATAATCAGTTTGCAAATCATCCAATGTGTCTTCTTTCAGACGCTGATATCTGGAGCAGTGGTGGAGCAGCTGGACTTTCTGCGCGTGAACGAGGCAGAGTAAGAGCTTCCTCTCGACTCTATGCTTGATTTGTCAGAGGCTGGTGATCTGTTATTCTCCTGGCAGAAAACTTCCAAAAGCTCCCAAGAATTTCTGTGATGTAGTGGACAAATAAAACAGCTCATTCGTATGAACTACACTAAAGCTGACATAGAGACTTCAGTTTAAATGTATTTGGAATCAGTAAAACAGTTTAGTGTAAATTAATGTGTTAAAGGAAAGGTGCAAGCATTTTGCATGTGATCTACTGTCTTTATGCAAATAGCCTGCATAGTGAAACTCATGTTTGTGTTACAGGATCCCAGAGTTTAAGAGCTTTGAGGAGCTGGAGCTGCCAAAGCACTCCAAGGTGAAGCGACAGACGAGCACACCCAACGCCTCAGACCTGGAGCAGCAGCCAGAGATCAGTGTGGAGGAGTGGCAGCACAAGCCCACCCACGAGATCATTCAGAAGTTCCACGTAAGTAGATCAGCTTTACAGAAAAAGGGCCCACAAATACACATCATGTTTTGGGTTATATGCCAAATGTAATGTCTTTGTACCAAAATAGAAATGTGGTAAAAGTAGCGGAGCGAAAACAAAGGTCAGTGAACACGTAAATCTCTGCTGGCTTAAAACTTCAGTGTCATTCACAGCAGACCTGTAGTATTCTGGAACAATTAAAAAAAAAAAAAAGGTCAGGCAATGTTAACTAAATATATTAATTAGTGCTGTCAATCGAATTCAAATATTTAATCGCAATTAATCACGATTTCTATCGTTAATCGCACTTTTTTCAGTTCTAAAATCGTCCTGAAGGGATAATTTTCAAGTTTTTAATACTCTTAAAAACATGAGAGTGGATGAATATGCTTTTTTTATGCAAATGTATGTTTATTATTATTGCGACAATCCAAAGAATTTTGATCAAGCACTCGCTGCTTTGCTATGTTTAGTCTGTCGTGATCAGGGCTCATGTGCTCACATCTGTTGTTGCCGTAGAAGTAATTTGCGTTAATGCATTATTATATTGTGTTAACTTTTACCGCCCTAATTTTAATTTAAGATGGGAAATGCTACAGTCAAATATGCAGCAGGAAAACAGAAGATTAAACTTTCGGTTTAGTCATTTTAAGCAATGGTTAACCGTTGAATGTAAAAGTTTAACATAAAAGACCTTAATATGACTTGAAGTTAATGTTTTTTTTAATAAACACAGTCCCAGGTTTCTCTTTTTCCGGGATGAACATGACAACCATCCTCCTCCTCCACAGAGACTCACTGCCCCCCCCTGTTGACTGATTGACATACAGCACTCTTGTAAAGGCTCCTTTGGCCGCCTGTGTCTTATTTCATCATGACGTTTTTCCTTAAACTGAGATTTTGGGCAAACAGCTCTCTTTAATCTGACTTTTAACCTGAATATTTTAATGATCATTTGCTCTCTCTTGAACAGCCTGTAGAGTCTTTGTCATTGATGCTACCAAACACAATGACCATTTTACTTTTAAGAATATTTTAACTAAAAAACAAATAATTTACCCCAAACTTCCTCTGAAATGCTAAAAGCTGATTCTGCTGCATATTTAAGACATGAGGGCTTTTATTAAATTTAACAATGGCAACACTTAACTAATTCATGCCACAGTGGCAGAGTTGCAGAAAACAATTTGGTGTTGCAATAATAGTTTTAATACAGCTTGTTTGTGCTCACACTGAGTGGATGTTATTGTAGCTGTTCATAAAGTGTGTACAGCGTAGAATGACTCGTGTGTGTGTGTGTGTGTGTGTGTGTGCACAGCCTCATCTTCCCATTTGTCTTTGTGTGTCTCGTTGCTCAGGACTGCGACTGCTTGGCCAGTCAGGCTCAGCTCGCAGCAATCCTTTTAAGAAGAGAAGGACCAGACTTCCTCGCTAGAGATGGTGAGCACACACACACACACACTCACACACACACACACTGTGAGTGAGTGAGTGAGTGAGTGAGGAAATCAAAAACTTGTCACTAGTTTTTCTGAAACAAAACAGATTTTCTTATTTCCTCATTAAATACTCACATCAGAAGACTGAGCTAGTCAGCAGCTTTGCCTGTGTTATTATCTTTCATCCATTTCATACCTGTTAAAACCCTTCTTGCTGCATGCATCAGTTTTGTCTGTCTGGTCTTTAGCACGCTGTTTTGTCATCTTTTGGAATTTTAATAACTGTGTACTTTGGCCATTCTGATTTTCAGAGGATGGGGGATGGATGTAGACGTAACTGCATGTGTCTTTATCATTTTTTATTTTTATTTTTTTAAATGTTTGTGATTCCAGAAAACATGATGGATGAACTGGAGAGGATCTACAGAAGAGCTGGCAGCAGGAAGCTTTGGTCTGATACTCTCACACACATACACATATAAAAACACGTATAGTGTTATATACATTGTTTGAGCTGATGTTATCGTGGGTCTAGATCAGATTTTCTTTGACAAATATAAACCAAAAGTTTTCAGATCTAAAAAGGAAAAACTCCAAAAAAGAATTCAGAACCAAGATGCCCACAAAGATGGTGACGTTCACAACACTTTATTTTATTTTGTTGATGAGTGATGTTGTTAGTCACTACCAGTCTTATTAACTAGGTCAGATTTAAAGTGTTGAGGAATTTCTGTTGAGAAACTTCAATGAGACGCCACATTAACCAAATGTTTTGTCTCCATACCTGTTGTGTCCCCAGTTGTCACCCACACAAAATCTTTTCTCATGTTGACGCTGTAACTGTTATTTAATCCGGCTGAACTGTAGGCTGGCAGTTCGCCATTCTGCTGCCATTATCAAGAAGTTCGCCAGCTCTATAGCTCCACACATCACCACAATACTGGTGCATGGGAAACAGGTAATGTTCAGGCAGAGATGAGTCTGCATGTTCACTCCCCGTTAGTTGGCTGGCCAGCTGTCTAGTTTGAGAGCTGTGTGAGCTTCAGCCGATGCAACTCTGTGATTCCTCTGAAGCAGGCTGTCAACAGGGCTTTTTAAAAGTCAGGAAGGAGAATTCACCATATTCCATTTTTAGATTTGTGATCGTAATATTTCAGAAAGTCATGTTAGTTTTTCTTCTCTTTTATTACCATACATAGTTGAATAGATTAAAGTAGACTTTAGCTAAATTTGTGTCTCTACACTCTGTGGAAAGTTAACAAAAAAATAAAAACACTTTGTCAATATCTAAATATACATTTTAGTGTGTAAATAAACATATGTGAATCTTCAAAGAAAGCAGTTGCACTTAGTGAAGAGCAATTTATACTGACTGTACTCAGCATAGAGTGCCACATGGAAGCTATTTTTGTAGGCCAATCCGGAGGTGAGCATCGCTCTGGTTCCCCTGACAAAAAGCCAGTGTGATTTTACTGCTGACTTTTTAATTATTGCCGAAAAATTAGTTCGATTGCAAACAAAGTTCTGGAGACTTTCAACAAGATAATCTCAACAAATGGAAACCACTCTCATGATTTTGAAACATAAAGTCCACCTGAAATGAAAAATGTGTTTTTAATCCTTTTAGATCACATCCCGGGTCATATTGTTCACTTATTTAACTAGACCTATATTAGCCAAAACTTTATTTATTTCTTTTCATTTTTTTAACAAAAAATCTTTGTATTTCCATATTAAAAAATTACATTTGCTTCCTTTTAAAAAATGTCACGTGACTTTTGTCGTCTTGTCCAGAGCAATTTCAACCAATAGAAACGTTACAGGCTAACTTTGGACTCTAACTCCATATCACTCACTGTATTACAGTAATCCTCCATGTTTATGATGCATCTCACTTTTCAATGATTCACTTAAATTCTTTCCAATGTTTTGTCCCGCCTGTGTATCCTGTTTATACCAGAATTATAGATGTCACAATAATGAAGTAATATACCCTTGAAATGCCATTTTAGAATCTTGATTTAGTGACTACAATACATTGGCTTGCTAGGTTTGGCATGACGACTTCTATACCTTGTTTCCACTAAGCATTGCGGTACGGTTTGGTACAGTACAGTACACATCGGAACGGTATCCCTAAATCTGGCTTGTGTTTCCACTGCCGACCGTATCCTTGGGAGGGGTTTATGCCCGATGCATACATGTAGTATTGCAGGAATGCACCGTAGCGACTCTCCACCACTTATTTCTCCAGGTGAAAAATTTTCACCTGCATAAACCTGTAGAAATTCATGCACATTTTAGACGTTTTGAAGATCCGGTCATTACTAAAGCCTCTGTCATCATGAAAGAAAGACAAAAGCAAATGAATCATTGTTGATGTTCAGACATTTCACTACCATATGTGTACGATATGTATTTGTGACAAAGAAATCCTCTTAAAACCTCTTCAAGTTGTCATGTCGGCATTTCAGGTGGAGTGATCAATTCTTGGCGTAACTCATGCATTGGACAACATGCAAGAAAAGGTTCCACTTGAAAAGATGCATCTGAGCGGCTCAGTGAATGAAATGATCTTTTTCTATCAGTAACGTTTAACTTTTGGCAAAGAATCAACGTGAAAAAGCAGTAAAGCATCCTTTTGTTTTTGTTTCATGTTTTAAAATGCTGCAGAAACATTTCGGCCAGCTTTTAATCTCCTCACAGATCATCAGTTCGTCGGTTAATTTTTTCCCCGGAGGGACAGCTTAATGAGCCGGGCCCCTGCAGCGAGCAGACCGGCAGGTCTCACCATGAGCTGCAGCTCTCCGCAAGTCCAAAAACTTTGTGACAAATTTACAAACAAGTGTGATTTTGATAAACTGACTACATATTTTAAATCTACATGGTATCATTCTACATTCCTAAAAAATCTATAAAACTTACTGAATTGATTAACAGTTCTACAACAACACATAAAAACAGCTTTTTGCCCACTTACAGTCAACGGACTTCGGTGTGTGTAGTTCCGCCCTCTAGGGATCCTTTGGGGTCGCGTGGTACCCCAACGAAACCGACCGAAATAGGTAGAGTACGGTTATTTGGTACCCTTTTGACAGTGGAAACACAAATAACTGCGTACCGTGGCGTACTACATCGAGCTGTATCTGTATATCTGTAATCTCCGCCCTCGTTAGCAACTGACTTTTCCAAGACTTAAAAAAAGCTTAAAAATCCGAAGTGTGGTATTAACGTGTTTTATGTCTTTTTACAAAAGTTTGTGTTAACCGCAGACCTTATTTCAGGTATCTAACCGGAAAACCGTATTCAAAAAGCCCATTGATTTTAAAGGGAGAGTGCCAAAGTTCGACAATGCGAACTCATTTCTAGGTTTGAGGACTCATTCCTGCGACACTCTAGTGTTCAGGACTTTTCTGAAAACTAATGCTGCTGTTAAACGTTGCTATCAAAATATCTTATTCAGTTCATTTTATTTTTCACAGTAACTTTTAATTGACCAGCAGCACTTCTAGTGTTTTTGCCTCTTGCTAAAATGTTATCAGGCTAAAGCTAATTCTGGCTGAACCAGAAATTAGCATATTAAGATGGCTAACACTCACACAGTCATTAATTTAGCATAGTTGGCTAAGCCAAGCTAGCTAGCACCTTGACTCAGATGTGCAGAGGAGCTTGTCGTCTGTGTTTGCTTTCCCTCCATTAACCATCACAAAGGCTTGAGCTCCATTTCCTCAGTTCTGTCCTGATGCAGCATCACCCACTGCAATAAAGATTGGCTGGACACTCCACATTAAACAGAATGTGGCTTTTGGATATGGTGCTACAAATGCCTTCACACTCACTGTTGCTTCACATCTGCTTTTTAAGGTCATTGGTGCTAGATGGAGGAGCTGGACAGTTACCATGAAAGCAGACACCACTTGCAAATCCATCAGAACAAAAAGCAGACAAAAAGCAATATAAGTGGAAGTAAGCCAAAAACATGAGGCTCAAAGTATTTACATGATCTCAACCAGAACTGAGCACCTGTCACGTTCACTGTTGTCAGCTCTATCAGCATGTAGATCATAACTGTATATTTCATCAGCATAACGCAGAGGTGTGGACTCGAGTCACATGACTTGGACTCGAGTCAGACTTGGGTCACAAAATTGATGACTTTAGACTCAACTTGACAATATCATGAAAGACTTACAACTCGACTTGGACTTTAACACCAATGACTCATGACTTCATTTGGACTTAAAAATACTTGAGCCAGTGTTAACACTTTTCATTCTCAGCACATCGACACTTTTTCCCTAGAGAATCCACTTTGTTGGAAGCATCTAACAACATCCATTCAAGGTAAAGTGACCACGAGGAACTTAAATGTATTTATCAAACAGTTTCATGATTCCTCTGATAATTGTAAATTTCCTGTAACAGCAAACGAGACCCTCAGTGAACAGACTGCTGTTTTTATGTAGTTACTATTAATGCTTGTGATCCCTGGGAACTCAGACAAAACAATTTCTTCTTTTAAAAAAAAAATTCGTTGTTGTGTGCAATGACAATAACATAATTATTTTCTCTGCCTACAGCTGTTAGTTTGCACCTCAGCATGTAACCTTAATGCAAATGCCTGTGTAATGTTAGCCTACAGAAAATAGAGCTTATAGGTCTCGGGGACATTACTGCTGTACAACTGGCTTATAACTTATTTCTCAGTCACATAAAAATACATCACCTCATCGCCAAATAAATAAAATAAACAGAAAAAATAACTAAAAATTTTTGAAAGAATTCACGATTTGTGTACATTTAATAGATTAGTAGAGTACTACTGACTTGTTTAGGACTTGGAATGTAAAGTTTAAGACTTTGGACTTGACTTGAGACTTCCTTGTCTTTACTTGAGTCTTGACTCAGGACCTGAGAGCAAAGACTTGAGACTCACTTGTGACTTGCAAAACAATGACTTTGTCCCACCTCTGACATAATGACATTTTCCTGTCTGGAGGGTAAAAGCACCAGTTTCTTTTGGATTACTCCATCTGGAATAAAGTCAGGTTTCTCAAAGCCAGGCTTTATGTGAATCTGTGTCGTTAAAATAGTGTACTGCATTTTTGGAGATAGCAAGCAAGCATTTGTCTGTCAATCAAAATACCTTTCACCTCTCATGTTTGACCACAAGGCTGCTAGAACTGAATTTTGTTTGTGGTGTATTGCTGTCCTGACACACAGAATTGACTGAATCCTGTAAACAGTCGTTACAACTTTGAGCTGTGATTCTTGTTCCTTTCTTTAGCGCGTCGTGTTCTCTGGGTCCAGGATTTGATTTGAATTCGTGTCGGGTTGATTGACATGACAAATTCTATTATATGCTGTTTTATTAATTAATGGGATTTTAGCACAGAGAAATTTGATTATGCCATTGAGTAAAAAAGCCTGGAGGCTGGTTTCATACTTGCAGGGAAATAGCATCAATACTCAGTTCAATTTTCTTTCTAATTTACCAAACATGAGCCAGGAAGTGAAGCTTGAAATAGGTTCCCCAACGAAGCATCAGTGGAGTGACACCACATCATGCCTCCTAAACATTAGAGCTTTGTGCTCAAGATATGCCTTACTATTTCAGCAGGTTTTAGGCACTCACACACACACACACACACACACACACACACACAACGAGTTGTTACCAGCATATAATAGGAGGTTGTGTTTCAGCTGATTGCATTCATGACCCCATCAATGAAACAATTTTATTTGTTCACGGCTTCACTGAGGATGGCTTCAACTTCATGTGTGTATCTATAGCAACCCCGGCTGTGGACTAACATGTGAAGATAACCACAGTTTGTGTGCTGCTTCTTCCTCATAGGATTCCTGCAGGCAAGAGGAGGCAGTTTGAAGGCTGCGGTGATTCTAGTAAATAAAGAGCTAAGAAATGAGTGAACATTAAAATATGTTGTGGGAAGCAAACCCTTTAGTTGGGCTTTACAATAACTAAGTCAGAGTCATTAATTAAGACCGGGACTGAGAAATTTGGTTGTTTCTTAAAATTGTTTGAATTATTTGTGCGTTTTGTTTTATTCATTTCATTCACTGTGTTTACATGGACTTGAGTTTTTTAAGTATCTCTATTTGTGATTGTGCATGGAAACATGGTTTCCTGATTTCAGAAACTGTGATAAACCCTTATCCCAGTTTTGAGAAACACGATTTTGCTACCTGTAGTACTCCGAAAGGAAACAGGATTCTGTGGCATGTACACACCTTACCCCGGTTTCTGCCAGTTGTTGACTACCTGTGCAGTGCACGTGTGTCCTCAGCCAAGTGACGTACCAGAAAAACAACCAAGCAGCGGCGATCACAGCAAGTCACCTCTGAAGCGATGAAGAAACTGAGCTTTATCTTTCAGTGATGAAAAAATTAAATATGCTAAGCCCCCTGTAGGCCAGAGTGGTCTCATTTTCTCAGATTTCAAAATTGCGGTGGTTTGTGTTGCAAACAACGAACATCACTGGGGCCTGCACAAAAGAGATCAGTAATCAGAAACTGGGATACTAGTATTTATCAACAGGGATGTGAATAACCAGTTTTCTCTGTGTGTATGTAAACACTAAATTCTGAATATGATCAGAACTGGGATACGGCTCATAACTGGGATACTCGAGTGCATGTAAATGCAGTCATTCTTTTTGGGTGGATTGTAAATTTGTAGGCAATGAATTGCTTCAATAAAAAACAGAGCATCTAACCTGGGGACACATTCTTGCCTTTTTATTATGTTAGTGAAATTGAACTGAATCTTGCAGTAATGGGACCTTGTTTGGACACGACTCACATTCTCCACATATTCCAATTCATTAAAGATGGTCACAAGTATATGTTCGCATCTGAAGCTGCGGTAGAGCTGAGGAATAAAAACAAACACAAACACATAGTTTGTTTAAGTCGTAGCTGTCAGGTGTTAAAGTCTCTGTCATGATGTCAAGATTGTTCTTGTGTCTTTTCGCCCAATAGGTCTGTTGTCCGTCTTGCTGCCAGCCTCTTAACTAAGCTAGTGGACAGCCTTGCCCCCAGTATTACTAGTGTTTTAGTGCATGGCAAGCAGGTAAGTGGACACACAGACAACAGGGGCTGAGTAGTTGATCAAATCTGTTCTGTTTGTACAAATGAAATTGAGTAATGTTGAGAAAATGGCATGTTAGGACAATGATTTTAATGTTCACTGATTAAAAGAAGTTGAAACTCATAGTGAAATAAAATAATTATAATCTCCTCATGCTTTCATCCTATGGGAATTTTTCATGCTGTCTGTATGCTAATATTCCTCATCAAAGCTCACCTCCATTGTGTGTGTATCTAAGCTGTAGTTGTAGTAAGGCTGCCGGTGTGACCAGCGCAAAATCCTAATATGCACCTTGTCCACGTGTCTCGACACACTCCATTTGCCAGTTAATATATTGTGACCCAGGGATTTGTCTGATGCCACTCCCTGACGCTGGATGAGTTTCGGTGCATCATTTCCTGTCAAGTGTTACTCAGAGATTAGCCTCCTCTTGAGAGTGTCACTTATCTCGCCTCATTTTTACCCTTCTGAACAGTTTTAGGCATTTCATTATGCTGAGGCAGCTCAAGGTGTGAATCTGCATATAGATTGCCTACCAAAGGGAAAGCTCCTCTCAACATGATTGGAAAGCCTTATTTAAGATGTGAGACGGCTGTGTTCCTATGCCTACAATAACAGCTCAGTCGAAATAAGTAAGGAGCACCGTCACATTTAAGTCAAGTCTGACTTAAAGTTTTGATTATATTTCTCGTCTGAATTAAAAATTCAACAATGTTTTCCACCTGAATTTCCATCTGCAAGCCCATCTTTGCTCAGTTAGAATCACTTTAGATGTAGGAATACATCTTCAAAGTGCAAACGAAAGAAGGGATAAAATGTGTCCTCTCATCAGGAAGATTGGTGAGGCATAATTTGTATGATTTTTGTGATATGCTTTCACAAGAAACAACATGCAAAAGAGCAATCTTGGGATCTGTAATTTTTCCACTCACTTTTATGTCACTCTGGGAGATGAGGCCAATTTTACAGTGATGAAACAAAGATACTTGAAGGAATTGCACCTTGGAGAAAGTACTGTGTGCTCATGCAAGTCTCCACATGTGAACACTCTCATGTGTGCATCTGCATAGGCACACATACTTACAAAAGAGTATACCTTTTTAACTTCCTTTGTGTTTGTGTATGCTCTTTTTCCCTGTGTGCACACGTGCTAATGCTTGTGATTACCAGGTGACCCTCGGTCTGTTCGGGCAAGAGGAGGAGGTGATCTCCAATCCTCTGTCACCAGGGGTGATCCAAGGCATCATCTACAGCAAGTGCTCTCCTCAGGGTGGGGAGCGGGAGGCCGTTCTTCAGCAGGAGCTGGTCATTCATATCGGATGGATTATCTCCAACAACCCAGAGCTGTTCAGCGGCATGCTCAAGATCAGAGTCGGGTAGGACAAAATACTCGGGATGTTGCAGCTGTGGCCTTACCACTCTTGTTCTTCTATTCAACTGATGTGACTTCATTCAGCATGCAGTTTGCTGTTAGCCCATCAAAGCATCTGGAAATCCAAGCTGTGAAATATCTGTTTCCATACCAGTGAGACCTTTTCTTAACTTTTGTTGCTGATGTGATTTTTGTTCCACATGAAGCACACTGTGGCTCTCCTGTAATTGGAATGAGACTCACTCTTTGCACGGGATGAATAAATAAATGTTTCTGGACTTGTTAAGTCTAAAAAAAGAAAAAAGGATCAGAAAAATTCAAAAACAATGTTGGAAGAAGTGTTGTGAAGTTTTTAAAGAGAATTCTGTTCCATCAGTCTTGTTAAACAAATAGGCGGAAATTTGGAAATGTTGGGATGCAAAAAACTGTTAACTTGTTTGGATGTTAAACCCTTTCTTTACTGTTTATTTGGAAAGAAAGAAAGTGGAGAAGATAAAATTACTGTCTGCATTGATGCCTCCCACAAGAGGGTGGGGCTTAAGTGTAGGAACGTGGCAAGCCATGACCAATAAAAGTGTGTGTGTGTGTGTGTGTGTTTCTACAAAGTTTGGCTATGTTACATGAATCTGTTCAGAAGTTATGTGCCTTTTTGTTATAGGCCACTCCCACTGCCACGCCCCCTCTTGCCAGTTGGCCTAAACAGTTAATCAGCCGTCCTTTGACTCATGACCAACCTTTTCAAAAAATCTTGTGCAAGTCTGTGAATCCATTTGGAAGTTATGTGACCTTTTGCAATAGGCCACTCCCATTTCCACGCCCCTTTTTAGCCAATTGGCATGATCACAACTTAATTCCAACCCTAACCCTGAAACCAAGTCTTAACCCTCAAAAAGCCTGGCAGCATAGTGAGGAGTGGCCAAAAATGTCCTTACTTCCCAAAAATGACTTCCCTTTGTTGGTTAAAAACTTACGCTGGTGCAAGTACAAGAACACTCACACACACACACACACACACACTTAACCTCCACACCAACTTACAGCCTCCCAGGCAAAAACTTTGGCTGCCAAAGAGTGGAGAATTTTTGTGGACTGACTGACCAACAGAGTTATCTGTGGAGCTGCTGGTTGCAGCTAATGAATCAGCTGTTTTTATCAGTTGTGTTTATTTAAGTTGTATTTTTGTTTGATTGTAAATAAAGTTATTACATTCAGCCCCAAGACACTTGAAAGTGTGAAGGTGTCCTTAAAATATTACACAAATTTTTCATCCTTGCACAAAGAAAGCGATCACTCCCATGTAGGCTGTATAGTGTTCAATTCTATGTTTAACTGTGTGTGTGTGTGTGTGTACACTGTGGATCTCCAGATGGATTGTCCAGGCCATGAAACATGAGCTGAAGATTCGTGCAGGAGACCTGCCTCCCCAGGACATCCACCAACTCTCCCCCAGTGACATCAAGCAGCTGCTGCTCGACGTCCTGCAGCCTCAGCACACCGGCAGGTATCTTCAGACACACACTGACAGAATCAAGAACATTACTCACACGTTCTAATTCTTTTCAACTCATTCTGTCTTTGAAGATGCCTTGTCTTTATCTTCATGCATTTTACTTTCTGTATAATCTTTTTAGTTTTAATTATTTTATCTTCTGTCTTGTCTACATCCCTATCCTATTATCTGCTGCTGCTGAAACCCAATTTCCCCCTGGCTTTTATTAAACTTTTATCTTATCTCATCTGATCTAATGCACATTGACTGAGAGACAATTTCCACCAACTCAAAGGCTATCAGCGTTATAGTTCCACAGTCTTTTAAACTCGGTTCAACAGTTTCATCCTCTTTTTATTCCCCCAGGTCTTGGCTGAACAGGCGTCAGATTGATGGCTCTCTGAACAGGACCCCTCTGGGCTTTTATGACCGTGTGTGGCAGATCCTGGAGAGGACCCCCAACGGTATTATGGTGGCTGGGACTCACCTCCCACAGGTACCTGCCTTCCTTGACACTGCTGCAAGATAAATACACTCACCAGTGCTGGTTCAGTATTGCGTATTGTGTTCTGCTATGCAAACAGCTGCTGGTTATAGAAAACCTCTGTGTTTGTACAGAGTCTGTAAGGCTCATGTATGCCTTACAACACAGACTGTGTTTTGTCTTCTAAATAACTAAAAAGTGTTGCTTTAATTTATTGGATGGTTCAGATACTAATGAAAGTATATGTCTAAATAATTTTGGAACATCTGCTGACGAACTTACAAGTTTCGGTTTAACAAAAAATGTATTTCTTTTGCCTTCTACATGAACAAGTCAGAATTTCCCCCCTTCTGGCTGATTGTTCATTACTGCATCCATCATTTACTTAATGATATTTGTTATTGTAATAGGGTGCAGGACTACACTGACACTGTATCCACACAAAAATAGGGTCTAGAAAAATAGATCATGTAAAAAAAAAAAAAAAAAGCTTGAAGCACGGTATTCAAAAAATACAAACACATTACTTGTATTCTCATGCCTCAAATCACATTTGGTAATATACTGGCAAGAAAAAATACCCAGAAAAAACTCCTGGTTTTACAACAAAGTTTTTTTTTTGGTACATTTCTCATAATGTGTCTGGACAGAGAGATTCTTCAGCTAACAGCACAAACAATCACTTGTTTTAACGCCCACTGTAAGTACCATGACAGACAGGTTATCAGGGCACAGAAGGAGAGAGTTAACACAAGCCTGTCTTTTGCGTGCTCACAGTTACAGACAGATGATTCATACTGACACTTGAAATTTTGACATTTACTTTCCTCTGTCTCTCTGTAGCAACCCACACTGTCTGACATGACCATGTATGAGATGAACTTCTCCCTGCTGGTGGAGGACACGCTGAAGAACATCGTCCTGCCTGAGTACAGACAAATCATAGTAGAGGTAAACAAACCCAATCATAAACACCGCCAAAGTGGACAGATAGGATATGAATGGATTTTATTTGTTCATCAGTCACATTATCTCCGTTCAAACACTACAGTTTGTTCGGAATCAAGCATTATTTCTGTTTGTATGTGACCGCCCTGTTCTGTCTCCACTGTGTGAGCAGTTGCTGATGGTGGTGTCCATCGTGCTGGAGAGGAACCCGGAGCTGGAGTTCACTGACAAGGTGAATCTGGACGGTTTGGTGAAGGAAGCCTTCAACGATTTCCAGAGGGATCGCAGCCGCCTTGAAGGCATAGAGAAACAGGTAAAGAGGCTCTGAGCCAACTGGTTAACTGATAGTATAACATTTTTTAAATGGAACATGATCTGAGTCTGTGCCACAGAACTTTTTCAACACCATTGTAAAATGACATGCTCCCGAACTCTGAGCTTGTTTCAGTCATGAAGTGATCATTTATCGAGACACTGAAGGTGTGTTTTAGACTGAAAGTGATGAAGGCCATGTAATCACAATAAAAACCAGTATCGTGTTGCTTGATCATAATTGGATCATATTTTCGATCATCACTTCAGTCGCCTAAATCACTTCATTTGCACGATGCACACAGTCTGCTGGCCACTTTTTATCATTAATTACAGGCAATTTAATCATCATTTCTGCACTACATCAGTTGTGGAGATCCTACACAGGTTAGAAAACCTAACAATGTTGTGTCTGATTAATAAAATCATCTGGAACCTGTCAAGTTGTGTCACACAGCTCCATGTCAGCCACAGTTAGTGTTAGCTAGTAGCATCAGGAGGAGGGGGGGGCTTGCCATTTTCTATCATTAACCTCGATTTAATCATCCTTTTTGCACAGTACCAGTTGTGGAAATCCCAGAGACGTTAGAAACTTAACGACGTTGTGTCTGTGCTCAGAGATAATCCTGTGGTGTATAAAGTCGTGTTGTAGGAGCTCCACAGTATTCACACACAGCAACAGTTATTTTGACCGCCATGTCTGATTCAATTTCTGTTTGGTAAATTCCGGCAACTTGTGTACTAGGGCCGCACAA
>JAPQLA010000001.1:5270524-5302721 GCA_029822935.1 Naso vlamingii | reverse complement strand
CAAGGTAACACTACGAATCTCTATAACGTCAACCAAGCTTTTGTTTTCTTTTAAAGAGAGAATCGTGATCTCAATTCCCAGGGAGAAAAATCATGATTCACATTTTACCAAGAATCGTGCAGCCCTAGTGT
The DNA here is from genome assembly GCA_029822935.1 of Naso vlamingii. Classification (NCBI taxonomy): domain Eukaryota; kingdom Metazoa; phylum Chordata; class Actinopteri; order Acanthuriformes; family Acanthuridae; genus Naso; species Naso vlamingii. The sequence continues at coordinate 5,302,590 of JAPQLA010000001.1, read as the reverse complement.
GTACCATCGAGATGTCATTGATGTTGCAGGAATCTCAACACTGATTGACTGTCGTGGAACCGCGTCATGTGATGTTGCCCGAAAAGTTCAACATTTTCAGCTTGGGCGACGAGGCAATGAATGCGATGAATGCCACATCCCGTGTATTGTGAGATTCGCATCGTCCAAAGTGACATCGTGTGTAACTGCGTCTTTACATTGACTTTGCATGTAATCTCATGGCGTTCATAGCCTTCAGTCTGGACACACCTTAATAGAGACTGTCTGTCTCTGATTTTGTCGAGCTATTGAGATATAATCCTACTAGGATGTTGTTTACTTCCATCCCTTTCCACCTTTTTCAAATTATTGAAGACACATATCATAATCTTATCAAAGATAAACTTTCAACTTTGCCTCTGCCAGGATAACATGGAGGCTTTCTACAACACTCCACCAGTGGGGAAGAGAGGCACCTCCAGCTACCTGACCAAGGCTGTCATGATCCAGTTGCTGCAGGGAGACGTCAAGCCCTCCAAGGACGACCCGTGCTCTGTTAGCTAGATTTACAGCTTAGCTTTGACCCCAAACTCCTGCCTGCTGCAGTGTGGCCATCAAATGATGCAGCAAGGACTACAGAGTATCTATCATATGTATTCAGAAGATAACCTCTAACCTTTGCAGTTCTCCCTTTGGCAGTACTCTGTTCACTTCAGCTTAACTACATCTTTTCTAAACAACAGTAGAATCTGTTAGCAGAAGCTTTAGCTGCTGTAGATGAGCATGTCTGCAGGTTGTTTCAGGGGTTTAAATGCATCTCTCAGTAATTTTTTAAGTTTTGTTCAGTGCCCTAACTGTGCTCTTTATTCAACTGAAGATTTTAATAGAATGACCCTGAATTGCTCTGGGTATTTATCACCATCAGTGGCTGGTCACTTCAAATGCCACATAATGTCACCACATGACTGGCTAGCTGTTCTGTTGCTCTCTACCTGGATGCTGTAGATGAGCATGTCTGCACTTTGTTCTAAGGGTTGATTATAGCAGGCATCCACCTGTTGTGCTGAACTCAGAAACGCTTACGAGTCTTGTTTTCCCTGAACACATCCTGCCAGAGTTTACTTCTGTTTAGCTTCATATTTGACATAGAGTAACTAAGTACCGCCCTTGTACTTCTGATCCATGGGACCCGGTTTTGCAAAACACGTGAACGGAAGTCAATGGAAAGAGACAAAGAATTTTTTGATCCCATTTAAATTGTACTGCCAATCTCAACATGATGTTTGTCAATTTAAAAGATGATTTTGCAAGTCAAAAAAGTCTCAGTTTATCACACAACTGCTGAAGTATCAGACCTTGAAAATAAGTATTTAGAAAAACGACACACATGATTGTCATGTAAGTAACATCTCAGCAACGGTCTCTGACAAAAGCGACTAACTCTGTGTTTGCTGAGCTGCACCTCTCAACATGCCCATGCTTGGAATGATTTTGACCTCTTTTAATCCATTTTCCTTGTTCTGAAGGAACCAAAAAAAACTGTCCTGAAGTTACAGCCATGTCAGCGCTGGTGACGTATATGCGAGACGAGAGACGTAGTTCACTGAGCGGTCTCACAAAAACAAAGTGGTACTTAACTATCTTCATGACAAAATGCCACTTTATTCATTTGTAAAATCATCCTTTAAAATTCCAAACATCATTTTCTATAATGAGGGCACAATTTAAACAGTATTGATCTGAAATAAGGTCCCATGGGGTCCACGGGAAGGGGCGGAGCTTAGCCACTCTATAGCATAAAGACATGAGAGTGTATCAGTCTTGTCAAATTAATCTGTAAGAAAACCAATCAGCATGTTACCGTGTCAAATTATTTCTTCTTTTCTTTATTTTGGGTGTTTCATAGAAGTCAAGTTTAAATGTTCACTATTTAGAAAAATGAACTCTGTGGAATGAATGTTCAAACTTTACCTCACCAGCAGTAAGTACAGCTGTTACATAACAATCTCTCTGTACAATGAGATGTACTCTCAAATTGGCTCCGAGGGGCCTTAAATAAATGTCATATATGAAACACCTGATATGAAAGCAGACATTATTTCCTGTATAATCTGTCAGTGGCCCATATGTGATCTTCATCAAATCGCATCTTGACGTAGTTTCCTCTTGTACACTCTGTGTGGGTCTGTAACAGAACAAGCTGGTTTGAAAATCGCTGCACATACTACAGTAGTTGGATTTTAAAGTGAATTACATAGTTTATCATAAATGCATCTATGTCAGAGTGAGGTGTTTGTTGTACTGTCTTGAATTTCTCTTCTCGCTTTTTGTCCTCTTACCTCTATGCACGCAGAGTCTGTTGCATGAGAATAGGTGCCGTTTGCTATAACCACGGTGACAGTTTCTCGGAATGTTACGGGCAACAAAATAGAGTTTCTGAGGGGCTTGTTTTGCACAGTTGGGCTCTGCATGACAATGACTCCTGCTCATCTGAAGCCTGAAGGACTTTTTAAAAAATGCTGCTGTGTCGAATGTGAGCAACAGTAAAGCCTGCTGTCATCCTTATGCAGAAATGATAAAAGACTTGGTTTGACTTATTTTAAAGCGTGCCTCTCTGAATATCATCACTGTGATGAATCTGCCCAATCTTGTCACTGTGTATGTGTGTGTGTTGTTTACTGATGTTTAAAAAAGGTATTTTTAACTCAAAATTGTAGTTGGAATAAAATTATCATGGAAACTACAAACATATCCCCCTTGAGTGACCTTACTGTCCCCTTTTAAAACTGTCTTTCTTTGAAAGAAGTGTATATAAGTGTGGTTTGTATTGTGTAGCTGCTTCTGGAACATTATCTCCCCTTTTATTTTACAGTTATGTAAATATGAAATACAGTTGTGTAATTACTCCACATGAAGCACAATCTCTTGTTAACTGGCAACAGAAATAGAGCGTGACTGCTGCAGCCCTGAGGGTCTGTGTGGCTTTGTATCCAGTCCTCAGTTACACACACTTATGTTGCCCCAGCCCCTTATCAATCTGCATATCGCCAACGAGGCTGCGTGTGCTGTCTGCAACACTGACTAACTGATTGGCAGAGAGAGGTGGAGAGGTGGGTGAGAGCCAGAGGAGAAGATAAATGAGCTCAGCCGCAAACTCAATATATTCAAATCAGCCTGCATACTTGTGAGAGGAGATCTTGCCAGACTTGTTCAAACACAAAGAAGATGAAACCAAAAGAAATCAGTTTCTCTTCACATTTATGTTTGATTCTCAAAAAAGGTCTTGAATTGTTTTTACATATGTTTTTAGTTTACATTTGTATTTTCATTGCTAATTATCTATACACCATGAAATATAATTATATCTACCCTTAAGATCACTACTGATGAGTTGCACTATGTCCTTATTCAAGAGTGCAAAACAAAAAGATGCTGTTAGTTCTATTATTGAAAGTGAAGAGTACAGATTTTTGGAGCAGGACTCATACTTTGTGCAAAAAGTCAGTGTAGTTTGACCGCTTCAGCTTTGACTTGACATTTATTTTAAAATTTCTTGCACTCATCCAGCAGGAGGGCAGTGCAAAAAATCACTTGAAAGCCCGTCTAATGAGGCGCGATCGAGGCTGAGTATGAGACTTGTATAAAAAGAAAAAAAAAAAAAAGGAAAAGCGGCTATAGAGATTTATGTTTACCGGTGTTACGTCTATGTACAAAAACAAATACCAGCACACTGACACAGAGAACTGGGGGAGATTTTCCTTCTGTTGCAGACATTTGTATCCTGCAGTGCAGGATGAAGTGCCTCATGAGTCCACTAGATCGCAGCAGAGTTTAAGAAATGAAATTAATGTGGTCTGGGTTTTTTTGTTTTTGTTTTGTTTTGTTTTGGTCCAAAGATCTTTCAAGGTATTACCTTTTTAAAAAAAATACTAAATAATAAAAAATGGAGGATATTTTATCAAATCCCAGAAAATTTCATATTCTGTTGTGTCTTCCTAAAAACCACAACACCCAGGATCCATTAGACTGTACCTTTTCTTCTTCTTCTTCTTCTTCTTCTTCTTATTTCTTGATGTGACACACATCTATAAACATCTAGAGAATAAACACAAACACACACAGATGTCTGTCTTTAATCCTGGCTAATGAACAACAGGAGACAATCAAAGAAGTTCATTTTGTAGAGCTACATGTGGCTGAAAGGTGAAGATTTTTAAAAGAAAAAATTTTAAGATGTCAACATCTGTCAGCATTTAAGTTATTCAAAACATTTAGGGCATGGGGCTAATTACTGATTTACATTGCTCAGCAGAAAGAGAATATTCAGAAATTAAGGCAACATGATGAAAAAGTTGCAGGGTATGTGATGTGATGTGACTGCGCTTTTTCAGCTCACGTTGATCATAAAAAGAACAGTGGAGTGACTCAGCGGTGTTTATTCAGATTCTTAAAGGAGCTGGATGCAGAAATTTAAGTCACTTTACAGTAAATATGGTATTTAAAGAGCAAACAACAGTTACAATGGAACCAAGTTTGAGTTTACACATGATGCGGCCTTGTGAGAGTCTAATCTGTTTCTGTAAGTGAAATGAAATCCGCTCCACGGAGGCACCGTGCTCAGTGAGAACTCTGTGGTGCTTTGGGACTCCTTAACAAACTTGCTTGGTGGCATTTTTGGCAACAGTCCATTGCTTAACTAAAAGGTAACAAACTCAGTGCCACTTTCAAGCTTGCCATCCGTTTTTCATGAAGAAGCTGAAAAAAAAAGTATCTGCAATTGTATCAAATGCTCTTTCACAATTGCCAATAATTCCCACCATGCAGTTAACACAAGTAGCTCAGTCCAATTGATTTATTTTCTTACATAAATGCAGGAACACTCCCATTGATGATCTTAAATTATTCAGAGTCTGACTTTAATTTGTCTTTTGTGATTATTTTGTACATCGTAAAACATGCGTATCTCCTTATTAGAGATGGTGATGGTGATGATGATGATTACTACAGAAATGATGAACACACATCCTTTATTGCACAGCTTGATACTAAACCAATTTTCAAGAAGACACATACAATTTCCAATGACTCGATGAATATTCTTCATGTGTACTCTAAAAAAATGTCATCAGGATGCATTTCAGATTGACTTTAAAACAAGCAGAAGAAAGTTGGATTTCATTTCAGATGCCATAAATGTTAAGATGCTAATATTTAGCAGGTATAAAATTGCTACCACTGTTGCATGCACACATGGTAACATTATCACAAAGTATAGCTGAGGTTGATAAAAATTTTAATTAGTTTTTGAGGTAATTGGCCCCAACCTGAAGTGTAGAATTGAATTGAATTGAATTGAAATGAAATGAAATTTATTTATTTCGAACATGTAAAGACAAAATAAATAAATAAAGGAAACTTCGTCTAGATTATGGCCCAAGATAAATAGTCAAAGGATCTAAATTATGTATCTTCTGGGGAACATGAATGTCTGTGCCAAATGTCACAGTAATCCATCCAGTAGTTGTCAGGATATTTCACACTGAACCACAAATGTCAACCACATCGTGGCACAAGAAGAAAAGTCCGTTCTTCACCAAATGCAGCAGGATTCGTCCTTCGGGAATCACGAATATGTTCACAGAATTTAATGGTAATCCATCGGATATTGGTAAAGATATTTCAGTTCAGACTAAAGCGTTAGAACATTCATCTAACAAACATTGCCGTCCCTTTAGCCATGCTGCTAGTTAAGCTAAAACAGACGTGTAACATATGTTATTATTTTTTATTTTAAATGTAATGACATTTCACTAACAGGGAATTGCAGTTGAAAAAATTTTAGATGCCCAATTATAGAGAGTAACGACAGAGTGAACAGATCCCCCCCATTCACACACTCCCTGTTTCCCGTGCTTGTCTGGAGTGAGAGAGCTGTAGGTGAGATTAATATGAAGCTCCCAGCAGCACCTTTGAGTCTGGACACTTGTCAGACAAGTCTTATCCTTCTTGGTGAAATTTAATCATCTCCACTGCCCAAAGCCAGACCCAAGTGAGGGTTAATGCTTTCTGCACACTGATAGAGGAGCACGGGAGGAGGAAGGTGGAGACAGATAGGGAGGGGGGCGTGGAAAAAGAGATGTAGAAGAAGTTGGCAGACATAAAGTATGACAGAAGGATGATGCTTGTTAATGGGACATGAAAGAGTCAGAGCAGGAAATGAGAAAAGAAAGAGGAGGAGGATGAAGGACACCCGTGTCCAACCTCCTGCTGTTTGTGTGTGTCTCAGCAGCAGCAGTGGGTCCAGACTGAAAACGATGGGAAATCCACAATGAGACTGGGGGAAGTACCGCAGCCCCTCACCCTGTCAGAGAGAAACCCCTCACAGCAGGAGCTTGACGGAGAGAAAAAGGGAGTGTGGGACAGAAATGAACTGAAGTCGGACAGAAGCCTGGAAAGAACCCGTTCCACTCCTTTCTCAGGCAGGGAGAATGTGCTGAGGACAGTTAATCTATAATGAAGACAAGGGGCTAAACTGGCTAATGTTGCACAAAATATGAGTCTTTCCTGTATTTCTCCAAATAAAAGTACATTTACAGAGACAGCTCTTGTCTTCTGGAATATTTACCATCAGTCTAATGCCTGAATTTTGGGTTCACTGCTCTGCTCGAGAGGCTTTTGGCAGAGAGAGTGGGAACCATTAAAGTAATTACGTGCTTAGGGCTGCAAATACCACCATAATTGTTCTGTACGACTGACCACAACTGCTTTCTCACACTTCTTTCATCTGAAAAAAATATGCAAAATGCATTATGTATTATTATGATGGGCCTACTGTCAATTTTTTAATTGTTTATTCATGTATTTTTGCAACTGAAGTTCAGTCAGACAACCAACTTTTATTGTAGCAGCAGATACATGTTTATGCGTTTGGAATCCAGGCTCCGACTTCATCACTCCATGCAGATAAGTTCACGTAGAGATATAGAGGAGTGACGAGCAAAACATACTGAACCCCAGCTGGAGCCCACAGGTGGATGCTGGGGCGGAGGGGCTGAAAGCACATTCAACAATACTGATTCATGGCAGCAGCAGCAACAACAGGCAGAGGGAGAGTCGAGAGTTTCTTGCAGTTTAAACATTTGTAATAAACAAGAACTCACAACCAAGAGTGTCTTTTAGGAGTTTAGAACACTTGCGAGCAGGCCCCTCAGCCAACAGCATGGAATGCTGCGGGCGGGGAGCAAAGCAGCCAGTCTTCAGGGTCGGTCTCACAGTCTGCAGACAAGGCCCGTATTCACAAAACATTTTAACCTTCCACTGGGAGGACTCCTAAATGTCACTAAAAGTTCCTAACAAAGAGATTTCTCTATAAATTTACTCACAAAGCTGCTGAGAGCAACTTTTATTGAGGAACTGGGAGAAATCTTCTTAAGCTAAGAGAAAGGACGGAGTTGACCCTGCTGCTATGGATGATGTCATGTTTCATGAAGCTGTGATTGGCAGTCTTGGGTCTTTAGCTGTTTTGGGTCTCTGTCAGTGAATCCAACATAGAAATACTGTGGGAGGTATGTTGTCAAATAATCCAAATAAAGATTTTAAAATTAAATGCGGGTTAATTTAGCGTGAAACAATGAATAATGTAGTCTACTTACACTTACTTTATTGACCTATTTTTTACATTTTTATTGTTGGGATTATTAATCTTTGTAATTGTTTGTATTTAGCAGATTTTTTATTTGTTGTTGTCCATTTTGCTTTTATTCTTTTTGTTTTTGAATTCTTTTGTTTTCTTTGTGTTGTTTCAACCACTATAGGAAATATTCACTGTGTTTATTAGGAGGAAGCTCCCCACCAGCAGCTCTATCATCCAAAGCCTCACTGGTCTACAGTGTCCTCAGACACGAGCATAACGGGGCTGGAGGGGAGACCCACCACAACAATTTAAAAGCTCAGTATTACTAAATCTTTCTTAAATGTTGACCCGATTACAAGGCACACTGCCGGCAGCAGCCTTCTTAGAATCCTTTGTGATTTGCTCTTAGTTATTTTGGAGCCCTCTTGGACTTTTTTAAGGAGTTGCTCCTAAATCAGCAGGTTAGGAGCTACTTTTAGCCTTAAGACGTTTGTGAATATGGGCCCTGAGCACAACAGTCCGCCAATTTGAGAGGACACAATTGGCAGATGTGGAGAGTGGGCCATGTCACTTGTGTACAGCGGTGCAGCTTGAGCTGTCTGCCTGAGCTGGCTTGCAGGGTCACTCCATTTGTACTGAAGATCTGATTTAAGAACACATTTTTTAAATGCATGCTAGTTTTTAACATATGACATTTCTCATTTTCACATTAAAAACCAAAAGCTCACACATAGGACAAATAAACCATGTTTTTAAAGCAGTACATAGTAGGAGTGGATCAAAACTCTGTGTGACTTTTGTTGATGAATCCATTTTTTGTAATTCTTGGCATTTAGCAGCTTGGAGTCAGATATTTCCCTCAGAAGTGCATGGATCCAAACTGAGAGAAGGTGCTGGACTGAGATCTGCCGGATTGCTACAAAGTGGACTCCAAATGAATGCTAATGTTGCTCCATGGCTGCTGAATGTCTGTGTAAAAAGGCGGATGAACCACACAACAACTTCATAAGGTGAAAATTTGTCAGCGTTATGCTCCAGCTCTTCACACTGCTTTAGGTAGCCATAAAAATAGTTAATGCAGCTTAAAAATCTCACACATACATTTATGAAAACCAAGATCAATTCTTTATAGAAGACCTTTGCTTTTTCTTCTCATTTCACTCTTTAAAATTCAGCCTACATACACAATGCAAACTGTAAATTCACATAGCATCATAGAAAAAAAAAAAACCTGATGTGCCTTTGCCTCCCTCTGTGTGAATGCTGTGTGTGAAGCTAGCTGCTGCAGAACGAACAGAGCAGCTGTTTTACTTGCAAACAGCTGAAAAAGGGCAGCTGAACTCCAACCTTTCCCAGAGGTAAAATAGCTGAGTTTGCCCTCTGACCTGTGTGGTCAAACACACATGCAGAGCAGTGAGCTCAGAGGAATAGTGGGATAAAACAACATGGCACCATCAGGTCAAAGTCCAAGCCTTGTGCAGTGCAAAAACAAGAGCAAATCTTTTATTCAGTGTTCTCATTATTTTTTTTTTCCTGACAAGAAGGGAGGAATTATACCAGACATGGACATTATTCCATAATCAGTTTCTGTTCAAGATTAACATTTGTAAAATGCACATTTTTTGCAGCGGAGTCTGGAGTGCCCTGTGGGCAGAGTCCGGCTCAGCGTGAACACAGTATGAGTGGTGATGAAACAAGGGACCGTGCCCCCCCCCAGCCCCCCCCAGCCCCACCTGACCATGCAGTGAGTCTAACCTATAAATCAGTCCAGCCCCAGGGCAGGACAGGCTGTCTGCTGCGCTATCTGTCTTCCACAACACCCACAAAGAGGGCTGATGTGCTGCTTCAAATGCCGTCACATCTGCTGGTGTCATGTTTGTGCTTGACCAGCACCGTCAGCTCATAGCCCTTTTACCTTCACTTCCCTTCTTATCCACATCATCGTTCTCTCTGCCTGTCGGCTCATCCATCTGTCCGGACCCGACTGACTGCTTGTCCCTCTGCTTCGCTCTGTGTCTGGGTCTCATATTCTCACTGTGCTTGAATCTGGGTGAGACCTTCACCAAAGTTACTGAGATATAGGATGTAAATGACCTCTTATGTGCCGTGTGAGTTTCTCTGCCACTGAGCTGACCTCTGACACCTGCGAGGGTGCAGAAAAAAAATCAAAGTAATTTATTACCAGATAAATGCAGCTATCTTTTTCTGTATATGGTTTACCTCCTCGCAGTATCAAATCAGGCCACATGATGGGGATAGACAACCACAAATTCAACAAACATGCACGGGTGCCTGTTTCCAAACATCACATATTCTGCAGAGACATGGTAAGGAAGTGATGCTTCTCACTGTAACAGAAAAGTTCTTGTTGGAGATTTCTTTCTTTTAGTGATCAGTTCAATGCTGTGTCAGTGTGTGGGTCTATCACAACCCTGTGTTTTAATGCTATGACATCAAATTTATTTGCATCCACTTTGCAAACAAGGACACATGTTCGTAAACAGCTGTCACTTGATGTCTGTCCTGCTAAAACACGTTAATATCTCTTCCTTTGATTTTTTTTCTAGTTAAAGTGTTTTATGTGCTTGCATTTTTTCTGGCACTTTTAAAAGGAAGGCTCATTTTGCTTAACCTGCTCTTCTCATGTGCAGTGTTTTGAAGTTACTCATTACATGAAACAAAATAATGTAATTCAATTACAAAATAAATGTAACTGTTATTAGTTACAGTAATACAGAAAGAATGTGTGATTAAATTACAGTTACTTATGAAAATGTTAATGATTACAAAGGAGTTACACCAGAATATTTTCTGCAAAAAGCTTAGGCTGTATGTTCGATATTTTGTTGCTTTGCCTGTTTGTGATGAGCACAGTGTCTTCTTCTGCCATTTCCAGTCAAGGTCGTTTAGTAAAGTTTGATGCTCTGAGGCTTTTGATTGGTTCTCTTATTTGAATTTGCAGCATCCAGCGTCTGCCATTAACACCGCCTGTTTTAAACAGTTGAAAATGGTTAACAGTTGAAAACATTTGGTAGAAATTTAGAAAAATAGTCAGAAAGTAATAAAATATAATACGTTACATTACTTTAGTTACATTATTACATTTAAAATAGGGTAACTAGTAACCTGTAACCTGTTACATTTCCAAAGTAACCTTCCCAGCACTGTTCTTGTGTCTTACAAAAAGTCGTCAGTTTTACTCAAAATCATAAAAAACTAAATTAACGTCTTGCTCTGTGGCTGTCCTCATAAGGGAAATTCTCACAGGTTAGAATACAATAACAGAAAACGTAAAAAAATTTGGGTTTTGTTTACATTATAATGAAAAAGGTCAGTCATGTGTCTTTAAAAAAAAAGAAAAAAATCCGGTTCTGGTTTCTTGAATCATGAAAGCTTAAATTCTTATTTTGCTACACAGTGAACCATTCCAAAAGCCAAATGGTTCAATATTGCATCAAGCTGCATAAACTTATATTAGGACGGACATCGTGTCAGTGACGTTGTATCAGTGCTGAACAAAGAATTTTTTCACGGGGCTCTGTTTGTGTACCAATGCAAAGCTGCTCCAAGCGCAACTCCAGGTGCATTTGTCATTCGGGACAGTGCAAGAGGCTTTTTCCACGCCTACACCAATTTGCTTTTTCATGGCTCGACATAAATCCGTCTGCATTGAGCTGGGTGGAGCAACATGACAAAGGGTGTCGAGCAGCCACTCTCCACCAACTGAATGCAGCCACCACCAACATAAGGCAGAAGCTGACATCCAGGTACCTGTATTTAGACAGACAAAAGTTAATGTTCTTTTTTTGTGATTCAAAAGGTTGCATTCAGTCAGTCATTTGGTTATTTTCCCATCTCTAAACAAACTTTTTACCCTTTTCCAGTACCGTCGTCTCCCTAATTATATCAAGCATCTAGGGTATTAACTACAAATATGCCTTGACTGTAATCAGATTATACAAAGTGTTGACAATTTAAAAACCTTCCAGTTCAGTAATCTACCCAGCCATGCAAAGCCACGGTGTGTGACACTGTCGTTGTTACGCGAAACAGTTTAGGCCATTTGCTGAACCGCTGGAAAGTAAATATGCACATCAAAGCTCCTGCTGCAGTTTATTTTTTAACATCACTACATCAGTGACATTACAAGCACATTGCTCTTCATCAGTGTTGTTGTAAATAACTTAAACCTCCTGGACAAGTATGTCAGTTTCCTCTGGCAAGAAGTTTGTGTGGCACATGTCTGCTCCTTCTTCAACATGCTGCAACGTCACAGCGGTCTTAAAGGGAATGAGAAGAGCTGGTCTGGTTGTCCATGACTGAAATAATGTGACACACCTTCTAGTTGTCTTTTCCTACCACTTTATGTCTGTGCCAGGCTGTGCCGCAGATGTGCCTGCATTTATGTTCACCAAATTACCAAGAAAGATTACCCCTCCTACTCTGCACCCAGAACTTAGACCTGCCTCTGCGCTGAGCCCAGATTCATGGAAATCGAGCCCTTGGGAATTTATTGGTTTCCACTGTTTAGGAGATATCAACTCTGAGCTTATTCTTACTTTATTGTTATTCATATCTGCTGTCACCCTCCCAACAACACGTTTGGCCAAAAAATTCCTCCAACTAAATCAAAACAAAAACAAAAAAATTACACTAACTAACCTCTTATTTTGCCATTAATCTTAACGTTTCAGTATAAAAGCATATTTGTTATTGGCAGAGCAATTTTAATTTTGAAGTAAGAAATATCGTACTATTACTTGAAGAAAGTTGATTCGGTTAGAACTTTTTATCTTGAATAGGTTGCAAAAGTCATTCATGCACACTGGAAGCATGAATCAATAGTCAGAGTCAGTTCAGTTACAGTTATGTTTTCCTTTCCTTTGGGAATCTTTGAATGCAGTACAGCCACTACAAGTATGGACTGGCAAGCGTACACATACAGTTTTCCAAGCTTTAAGTGCCTGTTCTCCTGCTCTCTAGCTTTATATTAAAAAATAAAACATGTGATAAGCCACACAGTACCGGTCCTGTTCATCAGAAAGGCATCGGCAGTGCTGAGAGGATCACAGCGTTTTAATTTGACTTTGGATACTTTTTCTTTGGGAAAAAAAAAAAAAGCTGACTTTCTAATCTGTTGTTTAATTAGTCGGACACTAAATCCCCCAAGTGTGTGTGTATGTGTTTCGTCCAAGAGTGTCCACTGTGACCTTTATTGTGGACAGGCAAACAAGGGATTATGGGTAATGACTAAGAATTAATTGCTCTGGCCTGTAAATGTTTGTCAAAGTTCCTTTCAACCCTCTTTTCTCACACTCAGTACTCAGGGGAGAGCAGCTCTCATGCTTCAAGTTATGCTTCAATATCCTGATGTTTATGTAGCTAAGCATGTCAGTTCAGTGTAACAGTACGTTAATGAAGTAACTGAAAAGTTAGTTGATGAGTGACATAACAAAATACTTTTTATAAACCTTACAAGTACACAGCGTGCCGCTCCTCATGGATGGGTTTAGTACAGAGAAGCAGATTCACTGTTGAACACAGTATAGATGAGAGCAACGTAACGTCACACAGAACGACACACCCCCTTCACACCCCGATGTGGGTGAAAACAAAGTGATCTGGACACCAGTGCCAGATCCAAAACCTAGCAGAATCATGCCTAAAAACTGCTGCATTGTGTTGTGTACATCATATAACAAAAAAACAAAACAAAAACAAAAACAAAAACATAACAAAAAATGGAGCAGAGTTACAGTTTTCTTTACCTTGCAAAAAAGTTTGATGTCTTAAAAATACACTCTTTACAGCGCATATTAGGCAGAAGTACACAAATAAGGCTGACGGTAATACATGCAGACTGCTATAATACTGCTACTAACTACTGATAGTGGTCTGCATGTTTTACATTAAGCCATATTTGTGCTCGTCTGCCTAGAGTGAGCTGTAAATGATACATTTTTAAGGCATTAAACTTTTTTGCAGTATACAGTGACCTCCCTCTTCATTTTTTTAAATATTTAGGATGTAATTATTACCATTGTCTTTATTCATAGTATTGGATCACAGACATCTTAAATAACAGGTGAATCAAATCAAACAGCAGGTAAATATTAATGATAGTTATGGCCATGAGCTGTGGCTCTGTGCCATATTATTGTACGGCAAAAAAACCTCATGAGAAAACTATGAACAGCCTGTTACAGCTGCAGGTACGAGCTGCTAAAACCTGCTAAGCAGTTAGTTAACAGTGATGCTACACTGTACAGACGACCTAAACAGCCAAATAAAGTGTGTGGCAGAGAACGTGTCAGAAGTTCATTACCGGGAGATTCAGGGAGGTAGGTATAAGATTCAGTGAGGTAGTTGGACATGTCAGGATATGATACACGCGGCCATTGTGTGGGGTCGTTGGTCCACTTTAATGGAGGCTGAGAGGACGCTCACCAACCCCTATTTCTTCCATTTTTTTCAAAGTAATGATGATGATCATTGATCAGCAAAGACATTTTATAAGAGTTAGATTGGCTGGCCCTTAGTACATGTGCTCCTGATACGCAAAAGAAATGTGGTAATCTTATTTAAGGCCATTAAATTCGCAGCATGGGATATTTTGAATTTACCGCCAATCAACAAAGAGGGTTGTTTTTTTCCCAAACAGGGGCGTGGCCAGGAAACATTGCTCTCATCTATATGATAAAGAATTCCTCTTATTCTAACCACTGACAAACTATTTAAGCATAGTTTTGTTTGTCCAAGAGTAAAAACAAATCTAAAAAATGTCTTAAAACTTGAACTCGCTAGTGCCTCCTTGTAGTATTCTTACAATCTTATGATGCCTTCAAGGATCATCAAGAGGATGCTGACTTTTTGTCTGTGACGTATCAGTAAAGCCACAGTCATTTAGCGTTACATATTCCCTAATTATCCAGCAGCAGATTCATGTGTCCAAAATGTGTATCCACAGTGGAATCAACTGATGTTTTCTTCAGCTAAATGTGTGATAAAAGGCTAATAAGCTCTCGCTTCCCTCTGTAATAAACACGGGGGGATGAGAAAATAAGCCACATTTGCATCTCTTGCTTGCCTGAACGTTTTAAGTGCTTTCATTTCCTGGTCCTGTGCGCCCTGAGAATTGTCTGCTACTAATTGGTTCTTTAGTGTGTATCAAAAGCGTAGCTGCTGTATGCATGCTCTAATAACAGCTTCATTATACGCTGTTTCTTTCCAGTGCACTTTTGTTGGCTTACAAAGCAGTGTTTGCCAACAAGGGTGGCCTTGAGGCAGCAAGAATGCTATGAATAACTGATTAAAGAGCCGTGTTTACACTCAGGTCGTACAGCTGCCTGTATACTACCAACTCTGTGCAGCGTTTTAAAATACACAAAGGACGAGCTGGTATACTACGCAATGAAATTCAAATATTTTACTGTCCCTTTCTGCGAAATTACAGTAAATTTAATCGGATGAGCTGCTCTCATTAGATTGGATCTGGTTTATAAAATTTCCTTACTGCAGGACATTCACATCAAAAATGTTGCAGGTGATTCTTGCTTTCTCTACATTGTGAACTCTGTAAAGATGCATGCTGCAGTCTTGCTGGAAATATATGTCCATACTTTGAACAAAACACTGTTGTCTTCAAGGACAGTGTAGCTTATTTCAGTGTCCTTTGAACATATTTTCATTCAGAGAAAGTGGTGTAGCCATAAATAAAACAAATTTCATGAATAACTGAAGGCTTCTTGCCTGTTTTTTCTTACCACAACTCTAGCGCAGTTTTCGGCAAAAAAACATGAGAAAATGACCTGTAGACAGTCATATCAACACCACACCACAGAACACACACACAACGGGAGAGGGGCAGGATTTTCCATCTCTTTCTCTTCCTCCCTCTCTCCCTCTCACTCCCCCTTCAGATATGTAAAGTGAAATCCCATCATCAGAAATAAAGTGTACATGAAGTAATTACCGTGCGTATTATGGGTATCTAAAATTATTCACACTAATGATTAATTCAAAATTATTATAATTATAAAGCGTAATTAATCTCCACCGACAGGACGGGATCACAGCTGTTAGATCGTCTTTACGGATCAGTCACTGACAGCTGGAGCAACTTGTGTCTTTATTGGATCCTGAAAAGCAAAGACTTAACAATTATGCCGAACCAGAAGTGACATATCTGACCACAAGTCTGGCCTGATATGGGAGGAAAACATATTTCTACTTCTGTCAGAGCCTGATGGAACCATGTGTAATTTTGCGCACAGTTTATCCAACTTTAGAGAGACTTTTCTCGTTGTATTTCCTCAGACAAATGTTACTGTGAATGCATCGTGCAGCTGTCACAGTAATGCCAGAAGTCGAGATAATGATTGCTGCTATTTCAGACCACTTTTCTTTTTTCCTTTTTTAAACCACTTTGAAGCTGCCTGCTGTCTCCATATCGCGCATTCTCATGTTTTGACTAATCGAGGCAGCAGATCTGTCTTGTGACTTGAATCCCGCCAGCGTTTGCACAATGGGCGCACCTGATCTTAAAGGTAATTAGTGCAGACTTTCTGGTTGGTTAATGCATCTCCAGCCAAACACACATCCATGAATTGATGAAGTGACTGTGAGCAGCTGATAGGAGAATCCACTGTGCCAGGAGCCAAGGGGGCGTGGCATGGCTGTCTAAAAATGTTTTAAAATTCACACTGTGATTGAAATGTTTAAATTGTACGAAAGAGTTGAATTAATATGAAAAAGTCCAAAGTGTTGTGAATGTTTTGAAGTTTGAATGGGGTTTTATTTGTGAAAGTATGAATGCATAGTTACAGGTTGAAGATGAATGGGGTTTCTCATTGACTTCCATTTTAAAGAGGAAATCAGCATCTAAGCTCATCTATACTCCATTATGCTCACCAACAATAAAGTAAATGTGTTTGTCTGCTGTTTGGTGTTGGCCAGGTTTCATGTCATCAGCGTTATCAATGTCAGAGTCCTTTTCTGATTTCATCCGGAAAATACTTTTGAATTTCCAGCAGTGACGGTCACTCTCGTCTGATGACATGGCCACCCATTTTGATTTGGTTGTGTGGGTGCAGTCATGGCAGACTCAGGCTGCCTAAAGCAATGCACGTTAATTTGACTGGCAGATGAGAGGTGGTGCAAATTCAAGCAAGAGAACCAAACAAAAGCAGCACTCAGAGTTTGAGGGCACACTCCCCATCAAAAGGGTCCTGTCTAGACTTAGAGACAGCTCCCTGTAAGCCATCTTATACTTCATGGTTTTGCAATCAGATTTGTCCCAGTGGATTGGCTGACCCGGCCCCTAAATATGCCAAAGTAAGATGTTCCTGCACAGCAAAAAGATGCAAAGAAACTTAATAAATGTTAAAACAAAAAAATTATTCTTCAAGTATTCTTTTTAGATCTGAACAAATGGCTCAATCACACACACAACAAAGTATTTACATTTACTCATTTTTTTTTCCAGGTTTTTCTGCAAAAACGTGCTGGTTCATCCTTTTGATAGGCTATTCTTCCCCTGACATCATTTCCAGTCTAATTCTATGTTGGTAGGCCAAATAATATGTGTAAAAATTAAACAATGGCTTTAAATCCTATTTGCAGGATTTAGAATAAAACCCAAATGTGCATAGGTAATTATTACATTTTTTTAATTATAGTTTTGTCAGGAAGACAGCAGAAATAGTAGACGCAATGCATCATTGGAAAAAAATGGCCCATGAACAACTGCACTATAGCTATTTGTAACATGGAAAATGGATAAAATAACTACCACCATTATAATTAGTAACTGTTACTTAGTTATATATATCTTTACAGTATCTGTAAGTGATTAGAGTTACATTTATTTTGCAATTTCATCACATTATTTGTAACATGCTGCCAGTTACTCCCCAACACTGCTGGTCAGAACCAAAAACTGCAAAGACTCAACATGATGTTTTACATTATTCAAGCAGCAGTATGTATTTCAGAGCTGAGAACAATGGGAGCCTGTGACTTCTAAAGGATGAGACCAACTTGACAGTAAAAGCTTCTGACTATGACGGATGGATTTACAGACTTTTCGTGGTTTCTGATCTGCGCTCCTGTCTACAAAGAAGCTGCATGTCAGCACAGCCAAAAACCAGCAACAGTAAATAATGACAACAAGAGCTGTCGCTGCGCACATGAGCTCATTCTTTGACAAGCTCCTCCCACCCTACAGCAGAGTGGCGGGGAGCATCAGAGTGGTGACACGGCTCCTCAAGTCATCTGTTACAAAAGAGGCCGAACTCGTTTCGTCTGATCCCACCGACCACTTTCAACTGCGTCCAGGACCACAGGAAGCTAGTCATCCTCAGTGTGCAAGTGTGTGTGTGTGTTTGTGTGTGTGCGTGTGTGTGCATAAGTTTGTGTGTGTCCAGCGGGGAAGGGGGTCTCTTGTCTCTCAATTTTCCGCCCTGATTGGAGTGAATGAGCAGCCATTCTGTTGCTCAGCTGAATCTCTCCATCTTCCTTCTCCTTTGAGTTCACAGCGTGGAGGCAAAATGACAAATTCTTACAGCTCTAGACATGACATCATCCCAGGCCCAATGCTTGTTTACAAGGGATGCAAACTACTGAATCTCAACATGAAAATGTTTATATTTCATACATTAAATGCTGTATAGAATTAATATTAAAAAGGAAAACTCATCTTCTGCTTTTTTGCCTGGCCCTTAGCCATTGACCTTTTCAAACGACAGATGTTATTAGTAACATTACTGATGGTACCTGTTAATCTGAGTGAATTATTAAAACTGTGATTTTGAAAATGTCTACATTGAAACAAAGATCTTGAAGAACCTACACATTTCCTACTGCATATTTAATGTAATACAGTTATAGTTCTATTTTTTGAGGTGAATACATTTTGTTTAAAGTCATTTAGCCTACATATAAATCCCAAAATACATTTGTGAATCCTTCTGTGTGCATTTATTCATTTTGAGACTGTTCTAACCCCATATAAATAATGCATGTGGAAAAGTAATCACACTAATTTTTCAACTCTGGTGCATAAATACTTTATACTTGACAGGAAAAGTCAAAAATAACACAAACAGTTCAGAGGTTAAAGCTGTAATGAGCCACCTTGTGTTTGTGAGTCATTCATGTAGCAGCCGTGATGTGAGCAGCCTAATCTGTCAACTTCACAGCCTTAAATTTGAGGAAGTGAAGAGGTTGGGCTCAGCCTTTAACTCCCCCATAAAGCAGTCTGTGTTTGTGTAACTTATATGCTTAAGTCTCAAGTTGAACAGGTATCTCACCAACGAATACATTACATCTGACAGGAGAACTTTTAAACCAGTGCTCTTTCTTTCAACATGAGTTGCCGCCTGCAGCAGCCCTTATTAAATTACTGTGTACATCAAGACATGTTTGGTCTTGATTGTGAACATTTGAGTGTGTGTGTGTGTGTGTGAGAGTGTGCAGCAAAGAGTTTTCAAATTTTTACAGATTTGTTTTCACTGTAAGCAGGGATTGACTTTAAATATGCCAGACTTCCACCTAATATCTCTTAAAATCCCTGTAAAAATTATGACTCAATCATTGCTGAGGGTAATGACTGTTTATGCTCTTTTTTTTAACAATCAATTTGTTCAGTGGCAGTGTTGATGCCCGGACTCGTATCCGTTGCCGCAGGTCTTTTGCTAATTTTCTTTAGCGAAGAACGGATACGATAATGAGCCCTTGCAAAGTCAAAAAACGTGCAGCTCAGATGAACAGATGTGCTCTGTAAAGGTTCTGCTAAAGCTGGAGGTTACACTGAGGCTGCTCTGGCAAGCATTTCCACTCACATCCTCCCACACACCCACACTAAGCATCAACCAGGCAATTTCATCTTCTCAGCCACAGAAACAAACATGTCAAGACATTTCTCCCGTACCCCACAACACTGACCCAGCTATAACACTCAGGCTGAAATGCACATTTCTAGCATGCAAGAAAACATTCCAATGCACATACATACAGCAGAATGCATAGTGTTCATTTTTGTGCTGAGATGTAAACATTCAATGACAAGCAGGAGCAACATGAAGTCAGTTATAGGTGAGGAGACTTACTGTGTAGTTGCCATAATGATGTTGATATTTTAAAATCATGTGTTCATATTTCTCACATGTGATGGGGGCTGTGATCCCAATCAGAATGCACCAAATGACACATCTACCATGGTTTGATAAGGAGGCTACACTCACTTCATGAATGAGAAACAATGTCTGGGAAACCACAAAATTTAATTGTGAAGTTCTGTGGCTTTTCCCCTTTGATAAGAGAAATCCCCTGATGCTGTATGTCTGCATAAACATGTTGTGAACAAACCCGCCGACACAAGAACCATTATCACCTGTCAGGCTGAGAAACAGTCATTTAAACATGATACGCAACAAACTAGAGACGGTGCCAAAACTTTAACAGAACAAAACACAATACGAGTCTTTCTATGCTCTGACTGACGAGGAAGCATGAGTGGGAAAAAACATTGCTTTAAAAGACGAGATAATTGCCGATTGTTTAGTGGTGTCCTCTCAGGTTCGGACGCAAAAAGACGAAGTTGAAAAACAGCATT
Source organism: Naso vlamingii (assembly GCA_029822935.1). Lineage (NCBI taxonomy): Eukaryota > Metazoa > Chordata > Actinopteri > Acanthuriformes > Acanthuridae > Naso > Naso vlamingii. The sequence continues at coordinate 5,282,365 of JAPQLA010000001.1, read as the reverse complement.
TAACCCCAAAACACTAACTACAGCTTTACATACTTGTCATATCTTATTTTTCTTCCATATTGATTTTCGGCGTGCTACTCGTCCCGCACTGTTAGGAGCACACACACAAAAACATATCACCACCTGTGGATTGATTGGGAGAGGACACACACACACATACACACACATACATACACACACACACTCCTACTTAGGTGGTGATGGCAATACGGTGGAAGCTGTACTTGTTAAACGTCAGGCGCATTCAAAAGTTCTTGAGAAATTTTCTAGTATTAGATTTAAATTAGTCAAGCATTAATACGAAGACATGATTTCACTGTTGTTGGTTTAAAGTGAAACTCATTTTTAACCTCTTCGTATAGTACTGCAAGCAATGATTATTATTTTATCACAAAAGAGTAAAAAAAGACAGGCCTGGCGGTTACTTAACCTATTAGTATCGTCAGGCTTCAAGGATAAATATAACTGGGTATTATCCGCATAACAGTGAAAATTAATATTGTGTTTTCTGATAATATTGCCTAAAGGAAGCATATACAGGATGAATAAAATTGGTCCGAGCACAGATCCCTGTGGAACTCCGTAGCTTACTTTGGCGTATGTGGAGGACTCACCATGAACATATACAAAATGAGATCTATCTGACAAATATGATTTAAACCATTTTAATGCAGTTCCTTTAATGCCAATTAAATTGCCCAATCTTTGAATTAAGATCTGATCGTCAATAGTATCGAATGCAGCACTAAGATCTAACAGAACAAGTACAGATAGAAGTCCCTCATCTGATGACATTAGAAGGTCGTTTGTAACTCTGACCAATGCAGTCTCTGTGCTATGATGCATTCTAAAACTTGATTGGAAACTTCAGATAAACTATTGCTCTGCAGAAAGTCGCATAACTGATTTGCTACAACTTTCTCAAGAATCTTGGAGAGAAATGGAAGGTTAGATGTTGGTCTGTAATCAGCTAGAACCTCTGGGTCAAGAGTGGGTTTTTTAAGTAAAGGTTTAAGTACGGCTACTTTAAAGGACTGTGGTACACAGCCTGTAAGCAGAGAGGGATTGATTATATCTAGAAGACAAGTGCTAAGTAGGGGTAGAATTTCTTGAAGAAGTTTAGTTGGGATGGGGTCTAAAAGACAGGTTGTTAGTCTAGAGGAATTAATTGCTGAAGTTAGTTGCTGAAAGTCAATTGGAGCAAAGCAGTCGAGGTGAACATCTGGTCTTAAAGCTGAATCTAAGCTTCCTGTGATTAAAGATTGATCTGTACCAGGTGAGGACAGGTGCTGATGAATTTTCTCTCTTATAAGAACAATTTTATTATTGACAAAAAGTGCAAGCAAACACATTTGCTGATGACTCCCTCATTTTCATTAGAAATATTTCTAGTTAAGTATCTTTAAGTTCATATTTCTCCTAGGAAGAGAATTGTGTTCAGTAGATATACAAGAAGTGGTGACAATGCATTTCTGTTCATGCATGAGTAAATTCCACCGGATACATTATATAATTTAAAAAAAATCAACTGGCAGTGTCCAACAAATTCTTAGCCCACCCATGTACAATATGTCATAGATGTAAGCAGCCTACAAACAGACTCAGGTATTAACAGGAATAATTGCTTTTGTTGGAAAGCTTTTAATGCATTTCTAGTATTACTTTTGATAGGTATTAAGTATGTTTCTTTATCTGATACGAATTTGCATAAAGTTGTTTGTTGTTTCATATAAATATAATTTCATATAAATTCAGGAAAGAGGGTGAGGTTGAAATCATGTTACCTGACCAGATTTTCCACAGAAAATCAAATATTTGATCAGAAAATTAATGTGGATTCTCTCTCATCTTCCTACCTTTTATTAGCCTATATTAATGTTATACATTTATTTATTCATTTAGGCTACTTTTTGCATGATAAGATTACTTATGTAAACCAAATAATGGCTTTGTGGTTCAGCATTACAGCAAGTTTTCTCAAATTTGTTGTTTGATTGAATAGTTGATGTATAAAGGAAACACTGTTATTAACGGGCCTTTGATGGTCTGTAAAGAGTAACTGAACAAACTGACAACTCTTAATTACAGTAATACACAGTCATGTGTACAATCCTCTGAGTTTTACTGACAAAGCTTGTTTTGTTTGTTGTTGAACACTTGATCATAATGATTTTCATTTACTCTCAATTATTTAAAAGCACTTGAAGATTATGTCTATAATTATTGTCCTGGGGCTGGGCAGCCCAGTGAAGTGTTAATCCGGCTGTGCTCTCACTTTTGCTTCACAGGGCCTTTAAAATAAAAAAAATAAAAAATATAAAAATAAACCTAACATAAAGATATTTAATGTAAATTGGTTTTTTTGAGGTGTTAAGACTGTCTGAGTGCAGGGTTGAGCCGAAGTTCCTCCAGCGTGACTCTCAATGACGGATTTGTGATTAGACACATGTACAGCAAAATCTTTGCCTCTGAAAAGAAAGACAGACATCAGGTGATCAAAGTGGGCAGTTGCGATCATCTGCTGAGAAAAAATAGATCTGAAGAATAGATTTGCTTTGATCAAAAATGCTGTCTAGTGCAAAATTGTGTGTGTGTAAGTGTGTTCTACCTGAGGACAATTGACGGTTAAAGTTAACACGTCTTGCAAGGAAGTCCCAGATGAAAAACATTTTTCCAGTCAGCAGAGTATAGAAGACGGCGCCCAGCTGCCAAACGGTGGTGGGATGGGCCCAGTACAACCTTTCATTAAACCACTCTGGAGGGAAGAATGCACGGGTACCTAGTGCACATATCAACACAGGAATGGAGACGGACAGAGATAAAGAAAAGTGATTACAAAGTTGAGGGGAAGTTTTGTTAAAACAAAGTCATTATTTCACAGACTGATCAGCATGTGAGGATGTCATACCACAGAGGTGACTGTAAGACTCATCCTTTGAAAATGTACCACAGCCAAAATCGATGATTCGCACTCTTGGAACATCAGAGTCCAACTGAATCAGGACATTAGCTAACTTGATGTCCCGATGAAAGACACCCTTGGAGTGCATGTCGATGGCTGCGTCCACCAGCTGCTTCAGAATCACCTGAGAGAGAGAGACAGAGATAGAAAGGTTGAGGGGAATGAAGAATTCTCTTGGGTAGAACAGTCACTGATGATGTGAAAAATAACTTACCAATAAATGAGCTCTATTTAATTTTTATTGATGATCTTAGATCTTCCCATAAAGACCAAGGCACATCAGTATACAACAATAAAACTTTTTGCAGCAAAAATAGCTTTTTTTCAATTGGAATCGCTAGGAAATCATTACAATCAGTAAATTTTCTCGTGGTGTCAAAGTAGATTTGCGCCTATCTTTTTTGTGTCATTTAACTTTAGTAAACTTTGACACATTGGTGCCGTTGACCCAAAAGCAAGCCATGTTGACTGTAGACCCACTGAAGTTTGAATGAAGAGAAAACCTGAATGACGCTATCAAAGCTTTTTTTTCCCTTTTGGAGAAACCTAAATTTTCACCATTTTTGGTTTTGGGGAGGATCCAAATATCAATCACATAAACTAGTTTTGCAGTAAACTATTTGTATACTACAATCCATTTTAATAACTAGACTTATCAAAGCTATGAGAAAACATGGCTGGGCTTTGTTCTACATTGGGTGGCGGTATTTCAAAAAATTGTGTTTTCTTAAAGGTTTGTTTCATTTTTATTTGCTTTATTGCTTTGCTTTTCTTTTGAAGCCTCTGTCAAGGTGTTAACTAGCCAACAAAAGAGGCATAGTTTGATGTGATTTACAGAACATTATTTGACAGCCATTACATTCTATGAAAAACTCTCTGTGCTGTTTAGATTTAGATTTATTTATTAAAAAAAAGGGAAAATGCATATTAATGAACATTTGAATGTATATTTAAGAGATCGTAGCCTGTGGCTGATTTCCATCTCCAGTCCCCCGGCAGGCCAGCGCCTGCCACAGAACAGCAAAACACATCATCAAGAAGAACAGAATAAAGAACCATTTAAAAAAAGGAAGTGCAATAAACAATGTCACTGATGACAAACCAGAAATGGAAGGACTACAAAAAACACAGGTGTTAAATGATAAGATGCTGGAGTGGTAAAGTGCTTAACTGCTTAGATATTAGGGTAATAATGTTACTGTATATTAAAAATTTGCAATAACATTAAGCTACAGGCCAATAACATTGGCCTGCAGCTTTATACTAATAAATGTGCAGACACAACCTCTGCCTACAATAGCTCCAGCTGTTTTAAAGCCAGCTAACTGATCAGCTGTTCATGCCCACAGCTGATCCTGTCCTACACTCTTGGATTACACACCTGTATTTAATTTTTTATTGATCAGCATCTTCTTTAATAATTGCGTTTTGATTTTTTGTCCATCTTAGATACTGCTAGAGAATGTAATCGTTATGAAATCAGTTGTCAATCAAAGCGTGATAGTGCACCATGTTTAATCAAAGACGGTTTGTTGCACACAGCTGATCCAGCATGGATACATTTCGTATGTTACAGATCTAGATTGTCAAATTCTTGTTTTTTAATAATAAAAATAAGATGAATCACTTGAATATATTAGAGAGATTTTGCCTCCACTTTCAGCCACCAAAAGAAGAAACCAGTGAGGATCAAATCCTGTGCATATTTGTACATGCACGCTTTGAATTGTACATACATGGTAATTATGTTTAGTGAGTTGAATGTGAATAATATCTCCAATATATAACGCTGTATAGTGATAATATTTTAATGCCATTGCACTGCACTTCAGAAAAAGCTGGAGGTGCTGCTGCACCCTCAGCACCTCACTTTCTTTATTTAACCTATAATTTTTTTTTTTTTCCACTTGCCCCTCAAAGCTTCCATAGCAAAGTAAATCTTCACACACCAAGTAAAAAAATGTGATAAACACAACTTCTTAGCTGACAAGCTGACACACACATGCAGAAATATTCTGCATCCAGCTCTCTTACCTTCGCCTCCTGTTCATCCAGGAACCCTCCACGGCTTTCCAGGTACTTGTCAAGGTCCATGGATTGGGATGGTCTTTCCATCACGAGTATTACCTCCTTTCTCAGGAAGTACCAGTCCAGAAGGGACACAGCAGCTGACTGTCCCACTGATCCATGAAGGCCTGCAGCTTTTAGCATAAGGGCCACCTCAATAATGATGTCAAACACTTTCCCATTGCAAGTCTAGAGAAAATAAATGCAACCATAACAAGTTGTGAATCATATGCAATATATTCAAAAATTCCAAAAAATACAGGGTTAATATATGAGCAGCATGTGTTTGCATGTTTTTATCATTAGCAGTGCGGTTAAAGAAGTATTTAACATTTAGAGTTTGGATTAAACTTCAGTAGATAGTCCTACATAACAGAGGAGATGTCTTACCACTCGATTGCACCTCACATGGTCACTTCTGATATGCTTGATGGCCACCTGCAAGATAGAAATACAAAACTTTGGTCACTACTTTCTGGGGATTAGGCGAGGGTTCATGCCCAACAAGTCGTCCTTTATCAGAAATTTATGGATGGAATAAGAGCCAGACTATCCAAAGGGCAACAGATTTACTATGGTCACCGCCATGCATACAGATACAGTTCCCATATGGTGTTTTTCCATGTACATGTGTTGGTTTGGCTCTGCTTGGTTTGGCTCGGCACATCAGTCCAGCTGGACAGTGGTTTGCATATCCATTACAGCAGGGCCACCTGCTTGTGGGTGTGCACTTAACTGATGATGATGATGATGGTGGGATATGATTAACATTCACACGGAGGACAGACAGTAGACTTTTCTCCCTTTCAGATTCTGCGTCAGCAACGCTTCGAAGGCTTGCTGATAATCCAGTCATTTTTTAATACAGAGAGAAAAAAAGACAGGAGTTTTTCACAGATCAGAGGGCTGCTGCCTGTCCACCGCACTCTTTTTCCTCTCTTCACTCAGCTTAATATCATAACTTTAAGAGCACCAAATGACTTGCTTTAACAAATTTCGTTAGTTTATAATGTGAAGAATTGTAAAATATAATTTCCATTGGGCTCTTCATTCAGAAAGTAAGAAACTTCATTCATAAGTAAGAAACTTTGTGTTTCATCCTCACAGTGTAGTAAAAGTTGAGCCACTACATGCGGCTTGTGCAATTATGCGTTATGTTCATTACACATACACAGTATTTGCGGGGTGGAACATATAGATAATCAGTCCTGTAGCTTTTTTGCAGTTGTAGGAATCACAGGCATTTCTGCACATGGTCTGGTAGTTTGTTCAAGTAACTGAAGAAACTACCGCGGCATCATGCATCTGGTGGCAGTGGGCTTAACAGCTGTCTGGCGGTGTACGACTGGATGAATTGCTTCTTATCGATTTGGCAAGTTTTCCAGGCGAGGCGAAAATGGCAGAGATGAGGATAAATGGTGAAGTAGCCATCTGACTAGGTCATGCCAAAGACTACAAAAATGGTACCGGATGCCTCCCTGTTTGCACTCAGCATCATGGGTTAGATTAAAGTAAGACCCAGTGACGTACTAGCCTCATGTCCCCAAGTGTGTACTTGTACATCAAGCCACCTCACGCCACAGAAGCATGAGATAGGCTCCTGCCTTATGGGCCTTCGTGGCTTTCACAGGCCACCGACTTACTTACTTAATGTATTTGGTAGTTGTCCTATTTTTGAGGAATTAATGGACACCCTGTAGCCAATCAGAATCAAGTACTCACCCAGATGATGGTAAAATGAGCCTTAATGCGTGTGAGGTTGTATTTGTAAGACTTACTGGTAAACTGTCTGATTTGCGGAACCCAGCATACACAGAGCCATATCCTCCATTTCCGAGTAAAAAGAGCTCACAGTACTTGTCCTTATATTTGGCTGCAAACACACAAAAAGAGCATTTTTTAAACCTTGGATTGTATTTCTGCTGCTGACCGTTATTTATGTTTGAACTTATTTATGTCAAAACTTTTGTTTCCCTCTGTTAGCTTACCTTTGCTTAAGTTTTGTATTGAGGACAACTTGAAGATCCTCTCTTCTTCGGTTAAAGAGCTGCTGACTTCATTTTCATCTTCCTCAGAGTCCATGTTCACTTCATGGCTGCTGTTTGTGCCACACCTCCTCTTGCTCTCAGGTGCCTTGGCATCATCGCTGGCCTTTCTTTTGTTCAGCTCCATGCAACATTTCTCCACGACACGGGGTTCACCAGTGTCGTTCATGCCAGACCTTTTCCCTTTTACAGGTGGTCCAGCATCAACACTGGCCTGTCTTCTGTGGTTCTGGATATTTCTATCCTCCACAGGTCCCTCACCGTGTTCAGTGGGGATAGTGAGGTTACTTGACCTCTTTTTTTTGCTGGGCATTCCTCCATCATCACAAGCACTCCTCTTCCTCACACTGACACCCTCAGTGGAGTGGGTGATGGTGCTCCTACCCAGGACGTTTGTGCTGGAAGATCCTGCAACATTATTTGCACTTTCTTCTCGTTTTAGGTCTATCGTCTCCTTATTCACTACATGCAAGAACAACATGCAATACTTTTTGAAGTGAAGCAAAAATAAATTTTAAAAAAGCACATTAAAGGTTAAAGAGCCTTCACACACTACAGTGGGTCCAAAAAATGCTGTTTGATGCTCAAAAAACTCAACTGTAACAGACAGGTAAATTTGGCGGTATGACAGATTTCATTTCTGAAAAGGTTGTCTTGAATTACCAGCCATTTACTGTATGCAGCGATTGAGGGTATATTTGAAGATCATTTGAGAAATGAACTCACAAATTTCTATCTAAAATGACATTACGGGCAGCATGTTGAACTGAAATGATTGATATGATCCTGATACTTAAATTTAAACATGGATTAAATTTTCTTAAATGATCACAGACAGAAAAGAAAGTCTGATTATGTTGCATATTGTTGAAAATGTTGAAATACAACAATACTGCATTATATCCTGACAGATGTGTATGTTGAATAGTGGGGACTTGTTTAAAATCATTTATTAAATACTGATATATTGATATATAAATTATTTGTTGTATTTAACATTATTGTCATAAATTAACAGTAAACTGAAAATTTTCAGTAGTGAGTCAGGCGTTAAATTAAATATTAGATAGATTTTCTAAAGTTTGAAAACCATGTCAACACAACAACAGTGAGACTTTGAGGCTTCACACCAACCTGGATCTTCTCCACAGTCTGTCATAAACACAGAGGATGTCATGTTGTCAAAGTCTCAAACAAGCTTGTTTGAATATAGAGACACCTGCAGATATCTGGTGAGTGTATGATAATGAGTGTGGGCTGTGTGGCTCTCTTAAGCCTTGCCTTTAGAATGTGATGTGACAGGGACTGTGACCTCATCAAAAACAAATTCTAGAAAACAGAATTTGGAATTTTCAAATAGAAGTCCAGTCAAAAAGTTTATTTTTAGAGATGAAATTTATTTGAATTTCTCCGGGTGTGATCGTCTGATTCATTGCTGTGTTAGTGTGTGTTCAGCCTCCCAAAGCAGTAACACTGCACACTCTCTCATTAATTCCCATCCTGAGAGACACTTTGATATTATGTGTGTGTGTTGTCACACAAAAAGAAGTTCATGTGAAAATTTACAAAAGTTTTAGAAGAAACCTAACTGCTGTTACTGTAGCTGCTTGTTTTAGCCACACAGCTAGCTGACTGCCTATCAATTCACAATTTCAAATCCCATAAGAACTTTCAAAATATTTAACTTTGTTTGAAACTTTATTAAATAATTACTAAGGACCTTCACTGTTTGATTTATCATACTGGATCTACATTATGAAGACTGTATAAAGTCACTCAAGTTCCAGGAGACGTAACTCAGCCTGTGAAAGGGATACGACGATGATCAAGGGCTCATCTGAACAGCGCAGCTGTTAGCTTCCGGCTAAAAAAAACTAAGTCGCTATCTTTCTTCTATCAAAAGTTATTAAATGTTTTTTAAACGATCGTATGCAATCCCGCCGACCTCAATTAAGGCTGCTTGCAGCTACATCACGGTATGCTTGGACTTCCCTGGTCAGAGCTTTTATTGCAAAAGAAATCATGAGTGACTGTAATGTTGATGGCTATATTACTTTAGTTGTCAACCTTATGAAAGATTACAAGAATGGAAGACCTCTTCTTTTTAGAGTTGACTTGGCTGAAGTGTGAATGAATGAGCCTCAGTTCTCCGTCTCTTTGACACTGATTATAAATCCATTCAGCCCAAACCACCTGAGAGACGAAACCTCCCACTATGTAGTAAACCCTTGCATCCTCAACGTTCCTCTTCAACAATAACTCAGTAAATTCCCCCTAAATGTGAATTAAAATGTGTCAGATTTTATGTGCATGTACTTCTCATCAGCAAGGATGAATACCAATGTGACTAGATGAAAAAGGGTCAGCATCATGTTTTAGCACAGTATTTCAGTGTTCAAGAGTCTTTTGTGTCTCTGTGCTGCTGTTAAACTTGGACTTAATCTTCATTGAGATCTCGTGTTAAGTGTGCTTTTGCAGCGGCTTCTTCTCAAAGAAATGAAATGCTTTGCAGATGAGGAAAACTGTCTCTTGTTTAAAAACTTTCTAAATCCTTGAGATTGTGAAAACAGCCTTACTGGGTGTTCAGACTAAAAACAGCACTTGGTTAAAACACTTGGTGAAGCTTATGGTTTGATGTTGGTGACACAATGAAAATCGACCCAAAACGGTTGTTTTCAGGAATGCGAACCATATGTCACCTCAGCAACTAATTTTCGATGTGCTAAAGTTGAATCTAAAAATAGAAAACAAAAAACTGGGGCACAAGGGACTGCCCTGACTAAAGTGCCCTTCTTGCATATCTTCAAAGACACAGCGCTTTAAAAGGTGACAAACATTGCTGCAAAACCCAAAGTGAACTTGCTCAAGTTAGACCCTTGTCCAGGAGGAAAGCATCATGACTACAGAAAGCTGTCAAGGTGACAACTATCTTATTCAAGGTCACAACATAGCAAGGTAATCTGGAGTAGAATTTTTTTATTTATATTTTTTTGAACATGTTGTTGACAGAGTCCAATAAATATCAGCCACACTACAACAAGTCATCAGGCCAGCCCATTGATTTTAAATGACCACATGGTGGTCACCATAGACTACCAGAGCAGCAGAGTGAAAAGAAGAGGGCAAGTCCAACCTAAGAACACTCACTCAGAGGTGGAAATAGCTGCCCAACCTTGTAGATGTCTTACTCAACTCAAATCTTAAGATCAGTTTTTGATAACAGGACTCCTGACTGACTTTTTTTACTAGGAGCGCTGTAGCACCTTACTGAAAATTTTTAGGAGTGCAAGCAGAAAATCTAGGGGCCAAACCTTAACTCGACCTGCATTGCAAATTTCAACTTTCTGCATTCATTAAAAATAGTTTACTTTTCATGAGTTCTTACTTCCCACGTGAACTGTTATGGATTTGGATTATTTTTATGAATTAAAGTCAGAGGTGAGTCTGTTTGCCAGTGACACTTCATAGAAGCTACCAGCTGTTTTTCCCCACATGCACTCAGATGGCGTTTGTGGAGCAGCTGTGCCTCGTGCGACACATCGTAGTGTGATCCCAGCCATAGGCTGACTGTGGTGGATGCCCTTCCTCCTCGTTTTTCAACATTGGAAAAAAAGAAGTCAGCAAATTTGCAAGAATTTTTAAAATTCACTCCCGATGTTTCAAAAAATGGTCGCAAAATGTAACCATTTGGTTGCAGTCTGGAGCCCTGGATCACCACTTTCTTACTATCACATCACCCCCAGCATTAACCAGAGTGCAGCAGAGCGGGCCAGAATATCTGTAAATAATCCCGGATGCGCTGACAGGGACGAAACACAAAGTAAAGCAAAATGCAGATAGTGAAAGGGAGGAGAATGCTAACTAAAGTAGTTGCCCATGGTCAGAGTTACACTCACAGTCAAGACTACACTTGTTTAGATGTGCAGCTCAGTGTGCAAACTACAACACTGAAGCAAATGCGATGGTAGTTTGTAATGACTCTCCCTTTTATAGAGAGCAGGAGCATTCAGGTGGCAACATCCTGATTGGCTAACTGTGAACATTTTTAAGTGAAATGCATTTACACCATTGGAGTGGACTTTACTCACAGACAGCATTTGAAGGTGTAGCCTGCGTGAGGTAGAAAAATGAGGATTGATGTACAAATCATATAACAAATTGTTGACAAAACAACCAAAAGGAAGAAGAGGAGGTTTCACTGAACCAGGGAGGTAAGCAATTCTCAATTCTCAATTCATTATTGTTCCAAAAAAATCTGTTCACAAGCAACACTGCAACAATCTCATGTGCACCTGTTGACACTTATTCTACCATTAAGTAGTTTTTTCTACTATCGATTCCCTTTGCTTTCTTACTGCCTGTAAATTCATTTTCTGACCAAAGATCCTTGAGCTTTAGCTTTTGTCAACTCAGCAGGCTTGAGACCACACAGTGAAAAGACCGCATAGACCAGCAATATCCTGCTCTGCATTGTGTAGGTTGAGTAGGGTCAGGCACAATGAAGCTGGTGTGTGTGTGTGTGTGTGTGTGTGTGTGTATGTGTGTGTGTGTAATCCCATTTGAAATGATCTCACCTCTCTTCAGGTCACTTCATTATTTAGGCCCTTCATCTTTTGTCATCTCTTCTCTCTCACCGCATTTCCTTCTATGTTTATCTTTTCATTGAAAAGCAAATTGGCTAAACCACACACACACACACACACACACACACACACACACACACGCGCGCACACACACACACACACACACACACACACACACACACAC